>VZTZ01006154.1:0-13584 GCA_013400955.1 Drymodes brunneopygia
TGTTTTGTTGGGGTTTTTTTGTTACGTGTCTTAATCATACTTTAGCAGATCTTGGTTGTACTTCTGCTAATCCGTGATGTAACAGTGGATTGCAGTGAGGTGACTTGAGGAGGGTTGGGTTCTCTCTTGACCCTCCTGATAGATGGTATCTTTTTCTGAGTATGTTATGCCCAACCTGTTCATTTGACTTATCCTGTTTTTGATTTACCACAGCATGCTGGTGTTAAAAACACTTTGACATTTCAGGAGCTGGTTGATTGGCACATCAGTTGTCCTTGCCTTGAGAGTAGGAAAAAGTATCTGAAGAGCAAGGTGGAGGGCTGGAGGTGATTATACTTTCTTTCAGTTTTTCTGTATAGCCATCACATGAGTGTGAAACTGGATAAGACTTCCTGAATTTTTAAACACCAGTGGTTGTTTATGTCTATAAACATTGCTGTCTTGATTTGATAGTATCTTTTCCTACCCAACACACTGATTTGGAGAAAAACAGCCAAAAGTGTTTGACATAAGGAGATATGAATGAGGGCTAAGAAAAAGTAGATTGTTATAATAGATAAATTATAGATCATTATTCTTGCCTGAGGCTTTTTATATCTCTATATATGATAGATATAGATGGGTCTGGGCAGTGCCTCTGCATGTTGGCACTGCTTTCTGATTGACCATTTCTAATCTGCTTCACTTGCAGATACTAATGAAAAATATATAGTAGTGAATTGCTATGAGAGTGTATTTTAATATTAAAAAGGAAAAAACCTAACCTTAAGATAAGAATTTAGGTTTTTTCTTTCACTAAGTGAAACTTACTTTATAAAAATTTTTATTTTTTTGTGTTCTTTTTGTTTTGTTTTGTTTTTTTTAACCACCAAAGTATGGTTGGCTTTTCTTTTTGTTTTTTTTTTTTTAATTCTTTGAGGGGGAAGACTTATTCCTTTTTCCCCATAGAGACAAAACTGTTGTCTTAGTATGATAAAGTCTTACTCGACTTTCCTTGCCTCTTGAGTATTTGTGCAGTACCAAATACACCTGTGTACAAGCAGATGGAAAAACATCCATGAGTTACTTCAGGCTAGTGTTAGAAGGTTGCTTATGCTGGAGTATTATTAACTTACAAATGAAATTTCATATTCAGATCGCCTGTAGACTGGGCTCCAATTGCATCAGCCTTCCAGATACCATGTACTCAGATTCACAGGGGATACATTTTAAACCACTCTCTGGTTTAGGGTTTTGCAGCCAAACAGCTTAGAGATCTATGTGTAATGCTTTTATTACAAAATTACCTGATTTGTTTCATTACTATATGATGTTGAGATGGAAAGCTTAATTTAGCTAATGTGACTTAGTGTCTCTGATTCCATGAAATGTGGTTCTTTTAAAAAACTGTATTAATATGGTTATGTTGGGACTAATAAAGATGTTTGGGAGCAGCTTGAAAGAAGTTACAAATGAGCACAGGAACAGAAATTATGATTTTGATAAGACTGTTGAATGTATAATGAAGAAAAATGACCTGAGGATTAAATCAGGAGAGACAAGAAGTGAGCAAGAGTTGAGGAGAAGGCAAGAAGATTATGATTACCAGGAAAGAACGAAGTTAGGACAGGATAGTATTTTTCACTTTGAAGGGATAAAGTTCTCTTTGTTTGATTTTTGTGAAGAAGGAAGAATTTAAGTGAAGGGCGAGTTAATACACATCCTGAGCTGGTGCAGAAATTTTTCTATTAATAAGGCTAAGCACTGAAGAATAGATATGGGTAAGGATTTAGAGAAGTCAAAGTTTTTCAGGCTAACCATACTAAGTTTGAGCTGCTATCAGGCCAGTTAGAGTAATGAAACTGGAAAGGAAATTAGACATGCCTAAAAGGGAACTGCCTGGTTGTGTAAAAGAGATGAGCAATTGACTTACAAATTACAGCTGAATCCACATAAAATTCACCAGAGATAATATTAAAAGGTAGAAGAGTCTGGTAAAATAGGGAAAAGAAACTATAGGACAAAAACTGGATGAGTGAAAACTAAACTACAGGCCCACACAGTCTGAAATATATGTTAAAAAAGGAGTAATGTGAAAGCCTGTGGAGGTGTTAGGATGGCAAGACTTTAAGGCTTGGATGAGAATTGACCAGTGTAACAGAAAACACTGGTAAGGAAAGAAGAGGACATGCATTTTATTAAGAATCTGTAAAATTCTGTTTAAAAATGCTTCTGAAAGGTAGGGGTTGAGGATAGCACTGTGCTATGAATAAGAAGATGGCCAATGAAGTTGAAGATCCTTCAGTTTAGGACCAGTAATTTCAAAATGGCAGAATCACAGGTGATTGGTGAACTGAATGAAATAGATGGANCAGGGAAAGGAATGAAAAACAATTCTACAAGTGCAAAACAATCCCGGCCGGTTAAGAAAAACAAGGACCATGTTTACAGAACAAGCATGGGAAACTACAGCTACAGTGTTACAACTTATGGGGCCCTGTAAAACCAGGGCAACAGCTAGTCACATTTTAAGACTGGTATCTGAGATGTGTCTATAGCTTGCATTTTGGAGTTGTTTAGTCTTTATTTTAGAAACAGAAAGTCAACCACCTTATTTTTAATTTTGGTAACCAGATTTCTATTTTCTTTGCTCCATCAGCAGTTATCTGACTAACTCAAGTACCAAAACACACTGCTTGTCAAAGTCATCCATTTCTACAAATGGGTACAACATTGACAGCTGACTGGAGAAAAACTATCTAAAATTAACTAAAACCACCTAACTAGACTGTGTTTACAGCATGAGATTAAACATCAGTTACTGAAAATTTTAACACCTGAATTCATTATAACTGCTAAATGAATATGCCTTTTGGAAAAGTTCGTCTTCAGAGGAAGAAATGTTTTGAGCATGAAGAAAAGTGGTCTTTATGTTAAATGTTAAACAGTTCAATTTGTCAAAAGACATTTTCTTGCAATAGGCAATATTTAGTTTTTGAAAATATACTGGCCCATAACTTACAGAAATTTTGGTAGTGAGTTCATCAGATTTCTGTTTAATGAATGCTGCTATTTATATCTCTTCTGCCATTATTTCAACTTGCAGAATAAGCAAGTTTCATCCATTAAATTTGATCTTCTCTTGAGTCTTGTGTGTTAGAAGCTGGCCTTTGTCACATTTTTACCCATTGGGAAGATAAATGGCTAAGTCATTTTTATCTGCTTTGCATTAAGGAGAGCTGAAGCTCAGAGACTAAGCCTTTAAAATCATATATACAGGTATTGCAAAGATTAAAGCCTGGAGAAGTTACATAAAGCCTCTAACACAAGGATTTTGTTTAATGGAACCATTATTTTTCTTGATTTATAAATAATCCCCTTGTTTATGCACCTTAGACCATAGAAGCCTTTTCAAATAGCTGTTGAACATGAATCTGTACAGATCACCACTACTGCTGTTTGCTGTGTCACCTGGAATGTGAAGCACAGGTCTGTGTTGACCTTGATTTATTTTCACAAAGTGTAAACACTTCCTATTTTAAATTTCATGCTGCTATCATCTCAACTTTTTCCTATTCTTCTTAGTCTTCTTCATTCCAACAGTATTTTCTTTAAATTGTTTTGATTTACAGACTTTTTTCACAAATTTTATTTGATCAATTTTAGTCAATTTTTAATGTATTAATATGAATGATAAATAAAAATGTTCCATTTCATTTGAGTGTTTTAAACCCAAGGCTGTGCTAAGGAAGGGTTTTTTTCGGCTAGTAGTAATGCAGTTCATGGGAAACTAATTTGAACAGGAGGAATAGCAGAATTTTTAATATCTTATTTTCCCATTTTTTAATACTAAGGATATTTTGTTTAAAGCACATAAATAAAATCAGGAAATGTGAACTTCTTTCTTCAGCATGGTAGCTACTCTTCAAGTATTCTTGTTACTGCACAAGTTTGACTGACAGCAGTTTCAAACACATTGTGCCTATCATCAAGCACCTCTGTACAAGCTCTGTGCTAATATCTGTGCTGGTAAACCTGGACATTACTGATAGTAAGGTAGACTTTTACCTGGGATTGAAAATGTGGTATTAAGCTTTGGGTTTGGGTTTTAGATTTGTTTGTCTTGTGTTTTTCTGCAAAACATCCAAGTGCCCTTTAAACAGCATTGTCCATATTTAAACAGATGTAATCTTTAACTATTTCTTGTGGTGTCTATAATCACAATACTGTGCAAAACGGCAATTCCATTTACTGTAATTTGTGATATATTAGGCTTACTTTTAAAGTGAAGTACATTTTTCAAAATCAGAATCAATTCAAATGTCTGCCAAAAGCAGCAGTGACAGGAACATGGGCCTATGACTACTCATACATTAATAGTAAAAAAAAAAAAATTCTAAAATGAACGAGTATTTGAGAAGTTGCTGAACTTGTTGGCCTAGAGCTTTCTTTTACTTTTTTACTAATTCCACTGAGGAAAAGTAAAACCACTGAATGACTCTCCTTTCTCAGAAATATAAAATGTAAAAAAGTTCCTATGCAGCCTTTCCCTTATAGCTTTCAGAAAATTTCCTTTCCTTTTGTAAAGCATGTCTGCGTTTTTTACTTTTCTCTTCTCTCCTATACAATTTAGTGTCATGTTTCCATTAACTACTAAATTCCTGAGCTAATTTGTTTCTTTCTGCTCCCCAAATAGTTTTCACTTGTTCTCCTACATTTTAACTTTTAGTACTTTTTTTTCATAAGCTAATATTAAGGCCCTATTGACTGCACTGTGGTTGCAGTCAAGTGCCCTAATATACACAAGCAGTTTCAAGACTCCAATGAATGTCAGTTCTGTATAGAATCCGATTTAGTGTCAAAGACACAATTTTTACCAGTGTTCTGTTTTTTAAGTACTGCTATTCTGGTCTAGACCCAAAAAAAGACCTGGCGCAGGCAGAATGCTATGGTTGAAGTGAAAGTCCAAGTATTTTAAATTTCTGGTTTTCATTGTAGTTTTCATTGAACTTCATTCAGTTTTATTCAAGTATTTTGATATTCATCCCATTTTTGGAATTTGTTAGAATAATACCTTCAAGTTTACCCTAAAAATAAGATTTGATGTAGAACCTGTAGATATCTTGGAAGCAAATTTTTGAATTTTCTGTTTGCTTAAAGTTTCAAAATATATATTGAATTTTTTTATGAAACAATTTTGGGTATTCCTATTAAAAATGGGGTCTTTTGTAGCTCAAACAAAATTGAATTTCCATTCCTTGAATTTCAATTTTTTTTCTTTCAGTTTTGCCAGAAATTTCCATGGTGTTAGATTCGTTTCTAAGAGCTTTTGTAGTAGGCTTTTGTGATGTGAAACATCCAACAGAAGAGCTGCATAGGGATACTCTGAGACCCAGGAGCTGCTGAAACAGTCTCATCCAGTGAATTCTCCATGGTTTCTTTCTGCTTAGTGTCCACTGCATGAATTCTGTAAAATTGTGCTTTTCTTTTCCTCTCCTCTTCCAGGTGGACACGGAATTTTGCCCAAATTCATCACAGGTGAAAATACCAGCTTTTGTCTCTCAGGTGTGTAACTGCAGCTCACGATAGCAGTTCAGATGTATAGGAAAAAATCCACTGCAGCTTTTGAACAGCTCAAACTTCAAATTCTGCTTGTGATACATATTTATTTTCCAGCTTTAACAAAATGAGAATGACTTTTTATGAACTGCTTTTACCATACAGACTCATTCTCCAAAACATTAATGTTCTTGATTGTGGGTGTGAAATTCTGATGCCATATTAATAATTTAGTGTGATAGATGGATTAACTAGAAGGCAAAACTTTTCTNAAACTAAAAGAAATTACTTCGAAAGTCAACTCTCTTCTTCATTGACCTTAATATTATTAATGTTTGTGCCCTGGAATGTAAATGAAACACGTTTCCATGGTCCTTCTCCATCACAATAAATTAACAGCTTTTTAATTTACCTATTTATATTTTCAAACATGTAACTTTAATCTACCTGAATCAATTTAACCAGGGACAAGGCTGGGATGTGACTCATTTGCTTTATGCCAGTGTGTAGCATTGCACTGCTAAAGGAAGACATTCTGACAGATTTGTGTGCTGGAGAACCTTCTTGGTATTTCTAGTTGACAGAATTTCCACAGCAGCTAATGTCCAGGTGTGGGATCCAGTGTGTGAAAAAAGATCTCATTTTTGGGAGATGTAGACATTTTTCATACTTAAAACTGCTGGGACAATTCCTTCCAATAATTCTTCCTTTAATTGCAGGAGATTCTTTATTTCTGCTGTAGTGCTACTTTGTACCAATAACAGTAACCCAAATTTTGAAATGTAGATAGTTGTAGAAATAAAAAAGTGGCGAGATAAAGATCTGGTCTTTGATTGCCAGCGCAATAAGAAACAGTTACATGAAGTCAGTACAGAATCAAACTATGGTATCTGTTCTCATGGCTTGTCTCCATAGAGAGCAAGTTGAAAGTGTTTAAATAATACTGAGATGGAATGCAGTCAGCACTTCTTGAAAAGAGTTTTTAGACTTCCAATTAGAAAAAACTATTCTTGTCTTTACCTTGTTCTATTCCATCTTTCGTGGCAGTGAGCTGGAATCCTGGCCTGAAAGAAACATTAAAATTTCTGTGTTTGGCATCATAAGTCAAGCTTGCCTTTTGTGCAGTATATAGAAAACAGCAAAATGATATCCAGGGCTGGACTGTAACTTCACTAAAAAGTGCAAAAATGCCTAGCAGAAGTTTGCTTTTATTTTTTATAATCCAGCATTAACAGGAGGTTATGTATTACAAGGTCTGTGTTCTTACCTGTATGCTCAAGTAAACAGTTTCTTCTTGACTTCAATAATTTTTCAATAAAAAACCTGCATCATTTTTTACAACCTTGGAAATGGAAATCAGTATACTCATGTCTGAAAGGACAGACTAAACTATTAGGAAAAGCTATTGTACCTACGTGTTTTGAATACATTTTTGATTCATGTCATAGAATCACAGAATATGCTGGGTTGGAAGGGACCCATCAGGAGCATTGAGTCCAACTCCTGGCCCTGCACAGGACACCCCAAGAATCACACCATGTCCTTTTATTGAGCAAATTCTTAAGAAAGAATACTGTAAGTCTCCTAGATGGGAAGCAAGAATGAGTGTAAATGCAAGTTCTCTTGAACTCAAGCAAAGAAAATTGAGTGATACTTCAGCATGGCTTGAGACTAATGAATATGAATTGTGCTTGATTTTAAGACATGTAATACTATGATCCCACCATGCCCATCAATGAAAAGCTGGTTAATGTGCAGCCTACTTTGGGTTGTTCACTTCTCAATTGTGAAGGTCCAGCAAAAAACAGGTATATATATCTTGGTTTGACTCAGTTTCCTACCACATACTATGTATCAGGAAAAAGATGGAAATGTTTGTGCTGTTGCTTTTATACAGGATCAGAATAACGAGAACATGGCCTCTGATTAGGGAACTATATTCTCAGACTGAAAAATGCATCATCCTTTTAGTTTTGCCTCTGACATCCCCTTGTAGCATCCTCTTGTAGCATCCTCTACAGCCTCTTGGCCTGCTCTGGTCGTGCAGAATTGCAGGTTCTTTATAATCTTTGTTTGCTACATAGATAGTAGCTACTTGGAGCTACCAACTTCAGTCTCAAAGTGCCATGTCTGCTAAAGGAATTTCATGCTTTCAGGTAGTTGCATCATTGGGGTGATAAAAACTTGTTATCCGTACTAAAATCTATTGTTTGATTTAAAAAAAAAAGAAAAGCAACCAACCAAAAACACTCCAAAAAACAACCATGTATTAATATAGACCCTCTGTGATTTTCAAAAGGTCTAGTGCCTCAGAATTATGGATTTTTCCATGTCCAAATATAAATCAGCATTTCATTTTCTGTTGCAGAAGGGTGCTTAATATTCTGAAATCAGCCATTTTAAAACTATTTCTACCAAACTCTGAGAAATTCAAAATCACTTGTCATCACTTGTGCTTACTGCATGAAGAACTGAAGCACTTGCAGGGATAGCAATAAGTATGAATTGCAAACACTTCTGGCTTTGTAGGTTGATGCCACTGACCGGAAGTCTCTCACGTATGAATTGAGAAGCGTCCACACTTTTACAGTGCACTAACCAAGATGTATATTCAGTGGTATGGTCATAGGGAAAAGGTACTGGGAGTATAGAAATTGCATCATTCTTACTTAGTATTTGAAAATAGTGAGTCAGAAAGCCAGAAGAGTACAGGAGGTCAAAGAGCAAGGAGAATTAAGCTGAAGGAAATAACTGGGGGAGGAGTTGGAAACTGGACAGAAGAGTCAAAAAGAACTGCAATTTTTGGTGCTCTTGAGGGATGAAAGTTAGGTACAAAGTGTTATGGAATAGATAAAGGAATAGAATTTAAGAACTTCCTCGGACCAGGAGGAAGAAGGCAAATAGAAGACGAAAAGTGAAGATAGGAAGGATATAGCAAAGACCCAAAGGAAAGCATTAAACCTGTTGACCTGTTTGAAAAAGGTGCTGTATCACATGACAGGAGAAGAGGTGAAGGTGAAGTGAATGCCAGATACAAGTAGAAGGTGTGATATTCATTAGGCCGAGAAAATAATTGCTTCTTAGCCAGGACAGGAACTGAGCTGAAAGGGGACAGAACAGATTCGTAGTGAAAGAAATTGATTTGGTCCCAGCTTTTCACCCAAGGGCATTCAGACTGAACAGAAATAGGAGATGGAGTTTGGAGGTTATAGGTCAGAAGAAGAATGGAGGAGGAGGAGGAATTGCAAAATATATGTTCATTGAGCTGAAAATAGCTCTGTATTGTTTTAAAAGGAATCTCATATTTCATGAAATTCATCAGCTTCATCCTGACCTCAAAACATAAATCTTCTGTAAAAACTTACCTAGCAGAGAACTAGCAGACATCTACCTTTTGCAGAGTACGAGATGTCTTTGCAGTCCCTGAGCAGTGTTGTCAGTGCTGTGAACTCATCTTTTTAAAAAGCATTTATTTTCAAATAATAAAATCAAAATAGAAATAACTTTTTAAAAAATCAACCAAATCAACTAAATGAAAACAAAATCAAATGTACCTCTATGGTATAGGAAAAGGCATGCTGAATGAATGACATGAAGGAGCCATTTTATATTAAATACATAATTTTCTTAATACATGTTCTAGTTGTCCATGCAGTAATTTTTAAATCATTAAAGATGCTTTTTTCCCCAGTATCATTCAGCACAACTCAACAAAGGACCGCATTGAATATCAAAATTAGTTACTTGAAGTGTTTTCAGGTATTTGTACTTGAAGTGTATTCAGGTTTTGAATATTTACAGTTTCCATTACAGAATGTCTTTTTTACTTAGAAGGGAATGAGAAATTGCTGGATAGCAGAACCAGCCCAACCTTTTTCCCTGAAATAACTAATTTTCCAAATCTGATCCTGCTAAGGTTGAAATGAGTTTTAATGAATTTTGATTCTCTCATTGGCTTCCTTTGTATAGGCGGAGTTTCACATTTGAAATCTCTGCTTCTGTCTTTACTTCTGCAATAAAGGAAGAATTTTAACTGCTTTTCATCTCTTTCGTAAATCACCCAGACAAACATAATGTGGTAGCATTTGAGAGATAAAAGGTAACTAATGGCACTGAAGTTTTATAGAGTTCTTTAAACTTGGCTACTAGAGTTCATCTATACATAAAGAAAGGATTGACAGGTCCTCTTATTTTCTTGAGTATTCAAATTTAAGTGTAAGAAGTTATAAGATACATCCTGTATAAGAATATTTAGCATAGATAAGAAGACTCAAATGTGTTCTACCAGTATTATTTAGTTGCCTTTTATAACTTCTGTACTTTCATATTAGTACATTAGACACTTCTTTTTTGTACTGGTGTGAATTTCAATGGCAAAGAACTTCAATAGTTCTCAAAGTAACAGTCTCTCTAAAGTAATATCTCATGGACAGAGATAATTTAGAGGTGAAGGACCACACAGGGCAGTTGAGGATATTGAAATATTCTGTGTAATTTTGTTTTATTTTTAAAAATATACCTGAATTTGATTATAATTGTCGTGAGAAAGTCAAAGACTTTTCAAGAAAAGCCCAATTAATTTTTTTATTTCAAAAGATAGTATTTTTTCTTTGAAATAGCAAGATTAACTGCTCCCGGACTTCTAAGAATTGAAATTTTGGCAACGTGGGATCAATTTTAGTTTTGGAGTTAGATGCTAGTGGAGACGAATGTCTTCTTACAGTTTTAACATTTTTGAAGAGAGAGAAAAAGAATGTCTAAATTGCTAAAATAATCCGAAAGCACTTAGATGAGGCATTTGTTAAATATGAGATATCAAGGAGTGGAGCCAAAAGTTAAGAATGAAACTGTGTGGTAAGCATAAGAGGTATCACAGCCAGTACTGCCCAGGTGAACAACAGGTTGTTCAGGTCTGTATGGAAGATGCAGGGGGTGATCCAACCTCTTTTGCATGCTAGAATTGTAGGGATTTTAGCATTTGTTTGTTTACCTTTTACTGCTATACTGAGAGTGGAATTAATTTCGAGATGATGAGACAAAAACGTGCCAAAATTAATGTGTTTTTCTTGTGTTAAATCTATGTCAGATAGTGTAAGAAAATAGTACTTGCGATAGATTACCTGTCTCAGGGTGTACTTTGTCCACGAACAGAATTAAATTAAAATGCAGCCATCAAAACTCAAAACTATAAGCATCCCTGAGTAGAACAACAAAGCTTAATTAAAATCCTGTATTTTTATGGTTGATTTATTGTCAGATACCATCTGGGCCTTTTCCACCAAATTTTACCATTATGTCTCTCTTCTAGCCTGGCTGTGAGTACTGTTCATTGATTCAGTTACACAAACATATGTTTGAGTACAGAAGTAGTCTCAAAGGTTTCCAGACTACTAAAAGTAGTTTTCTGTGTGCTTAAGCATCTTGCTGAGTGTCTTTACCTCTTCACAAGCTATAGCTATTACTTGGGAAATTCAACATCTCACAGGAAAATGCCTTCTCGTCATGTTAAACAGGCTAAATATGAAGTGAATAGGTATTTGTTGATCTGGGAGGAAGCGTAAATGTTCCGAGCTGAGTAGTGATTGAAGGTAACTTGCCAACATGAATCTAACAAACCAAAAATTTCATGTACTAGCTCCTCATAAATGAGGAGGAATATTATGTAGGGAAAGGAACAAAGAGAGCCAGTGTGAGGCACAAAGGAAGCTTTGGTCTGCAGTGTTCTGCCATATGAAAACCTCACAGTCTGACAGAAAATGGTGAAGTGACCTGGTCCCTCTGTTTTCCAGTTAGCTGTATAAAAACTCAAAAAAGCTGCATGATCACTGTAGAAGGGCAAAGCTAGTACAAACAGCTCTCTATATCCCACATATATCAGAAAAAAGTAGAAAAGTCCTGCCCCACCATGCTAGACTGTGTATTTTCAACTAACAAATTCTTTTGTTGTTGCAAAGCCTAATGACATTTGGGTGTTCTTGAGCTCTCCTACATCCTTCCAGTGACTTAGAGATTTGGGTATCTTTTGATTCCTTGCACGGAAAACGTCAGGATGTTTCAGGGTAGTAGGGTGTGCTCTGCAGCTTGTTCTCTTGGCAGTGTGCAGAATATTCAAGGCCATTCCAGGGTTGTCTGTGATGGCAGAGGACTGAAGTTGGTGCCCAGGGTGATATCTTCCATGTTCTGGGGAAATTAATTTCCTTGTTGTGATACAGTTCCTCGATAAGTATTGAAAGTCCTGGGACTTTCTCATTTCATTCTTTGTCATTTCAAAGCAATATTTATGTCTTAGGCTAGGTTGTGAAGGAAATTGTAAAATTACACAGAATTTTGGCTTTGCTTTAAAGAAGGTAGGCTGAACTAAGCAGGAAGATGAATTAGATTGTCCCATGAAAAAAAAAAAAAGCCAAAGCAGATCCTCTACTTTTTGTAATCCTAGCGCTGTTGTTCTCAGGGAGTTTTTTTCCATATTCTACCAAAAATTTCAGGCCGGGTCAGTCTTCAGTCAGTATTGAGTACCAGCCAAAGCAAGCAATCTAGCCAGCTCAGAATTATCCCTGGAGCCCACAGAGGCTGAAAACATTCCTTCAAGATTCTTGGCCCAGCTGAACCTGACTCTGTTTTGTCTTGCCATTTTTATCTTCAGGTGGTACTTGGCCTTGGCCACCCTGCTTCAAGGAGAAATCCCAACATCCGTGATAGGTTTAGTCGGACTGCCATCTCCAGTGTAGGGCTTTCGGCAGAAAACTGTGCTATGTGGTATCCAAGGTTGAGTAGATCTAACTGATGTTTCTCTGCATATTATTGCCTCCAAATACACTTTTGATACCTAGTCAGTGACTGACAGCTGTTAATCTATTTGGCTTCTGGCTTCTTTGTTATATGAAATGAGTTAGCCATTTCATTCTGAGTGGAAAAGAACAGGAGGATATTATCTGTACTGTGTAAAATCAGGAGACTCAGACACCAATTTTTCTATTGATGTTTGGAAGACTAGCATGAGTGAAGTGCTGTATTTAATAAACAGGCCTATGGTACAGAGTATGCCAAATCAATATACTTAGCAGACTTAAGAAAGAGATGTTCCTGTACTGCTGCAGCATAGCCTTTTGCCTCCTACCAAGGTAATTATCGCTATCAATTAGAGTATCTTTCAATAGCTATTTTAGTTGCTTTTTTAAGGCTTCAGAAGGCGTCTGGGCAGAATAAAAACATAGAACCCTGTTAAAGAATATCTCTAACCCAGTTTCTGTGTGCTATTTCCAGGCTGGAGCACACTGTCTTCCTTTGTTATTTTTGTGCCGTAAATTCTGTACTGTTTGTTGTTATTTCAGAATGATGCACTGATCTAACTGAAGGTTTTAAACAGCCTGGGTGACAAAGGCCTTCCTGCTTTTGCACAGAGTGTTATAAATCTCTTTACTGATACCAGGGAGGCATCTAAATTGGGATCATCTCACATCTTCCCTTGGGTAGTTCAAGATGCTCTAGCCCAGTATCTTAGATATGGGTGATCTGTTATAGGTGATCCTTTAATAATATATACTTTTTTTAATGTAATGTCAAATGACATCATATTTTAAATGCTATATATTTGTATATATTCAGGAGCTAAAATAATTATATTTATAATGTGTTACTTATTCACATATTCAGTTTTATGCCCATATTGGTATGACTGCACCTTGTTATCCAAAGTAAATATTTCTGTCTCAATCTTCTAATCATATAAAGAAATTAATTCATATCTGACAAGTATGAGTATTAACTTAGTCCAGTTGGTTATTGTTTGGTGTGCTGTAGTTTGCAACCAAAAATTCTCTAATAAATGCAGAACATCTATATGCAGTACAGGTGGAGCTTGATTTTTGGGGAGGCTGGGTAAATAAAGAGGGACTATATGTGTGAGTGGATACAGCTTAAGAAAGGCATACATGCCTACAAATACAGTTAGGTACTTAGACATAAGATAGTGTGATTTCATTTAGGGCTACAAAAAGTTACTTGTCTTAGTATTTTAGTTATGTAACACAGTGAGTGCAACAAGAA
>VZTZ01006158.1:0-252462 GCA_013400955.1 Drymodes brunneopygia
GGGACACAAACCACCGCAACATGTGGGTGGTGCTGGGGTCTCCTGGCAACTTGGGAGTGTCAGTCATCTCTGGACATGCTTATATGTGTGTATGTGTGTGTGTGTGTGTGTTTAGGTCTGAGCACCAGCAATCCACCTATTCACATGGGCAGGAATCAGGAATAGGGGAGTCTGGGATCCAGGACCAGTTACTGGGTAGAGTGGGTGTCTAAGCCCAACTGTGGGTGGGAGCCACACTACACCTTTGTGTAGGTGTGTACTCACCTGTATGTGTATTCTCACCTATGAACCTCCGTCCTGCTCAGACAGGGAGGGGAAGCAGCATGAGGCTGTTGGTGCTGCCTGTGTGTGTGCAGATGCTGTGTGTCTGTTGGGGTTAACCGATGTGGGCAAGTATATATGCATCCTAATACTATATGTTATATGTCTGAGTTCTCATTTTGTATGATCAGGCAATAGATATCTCCTCAATGTAACATCCATGCTTGGTAAGATAAACCAAAAGGTCTTTTGCATCTCCAGCCACTGAGTATTTAGGAATAAATTTTGAAATTATCAGAATGATGTCTGTCATGTGCTTCTTCCAGGACATGTGACTGTAACCCCAGAGAGTTTTTTGTCAGAGAGCCTCATTAGTACAACTTACTAGCTGAGTGAATAAATACAAAGCTGAATAAGGCTAGGCTGGTCTGCAAAGTATGCAATTGCAGCTATGGGATCCCCCCTTGAACTAACAGATATGTTTGGCACAGACATAAACAGTTAAATCAGTAGTGGCAGGAGTCCCTTAGAATCCTAGATGGCAAACTACTGTTTAATTTTATTTGAGATCCTTGACATTTGATGCATATTGTATCTTATTTTAGTTTATTTCTTAGTTTTCCAGTGATTTTTCAGTCTTGGGTAGTTTAAGAAAGACCCAAATTAAAACTCATAACAAAAGTTGTCTATGACTTTGCAGTCTGAATTTTTTCTGGTGGAGTCTGCCTTGACTTTAAACAAGTACTCCTTTCAAATTCCAGTTATTCAGGCTAAATGGGCTGTCTTTGATAGCTGATTAAAATATATAAGTACTATAATTTTTACTGTTCACTATTGTGATAAGTGGCATTGATGGACTTTGTTTCTCTATTAGTAAATTTTCATGGCAGTTTTGCAAAGCAAATGTAAATTAAAAGCCTAATATTAAATCACAGCAGCAAATCCTTTCAATTCTACTGAGTAAAATAATAACTATAAATTTTAAAATTATAATGAAATATAATAATACATAATATAAATAAAAACATGTAATAAAGAATGATTAATGTAATAATAAATATAATTGTAAATAATAATTATTTTTACTAGTAATAAAAAAAACCTTGTGAAACAACAGCCTAACCTTTTACTTAGTTAGCATTGGCTAACTACAGTGATAATTATCTTAATTTACACAATTTACACTATCTAAATGGATGCCTTAAGGCATATCAAATCACATGCCTAGTGAGCCCATCTTTGATGATCTGATAAAACATGCTTCCTGTCCTTTAGGGAAATATATGCTAATATGTATTTATCACATTTTGTGATTAAAGTAAATAGAACTCCATTTTCATTACAAAGACACCAAGTCTGAAGTCTTACTTGAAACACCAAAACAAAGTAAAGCTGGAGACATTGTGGTGCAATGGTTTTTGGTTGGCAGACACTGCCAATCTCCAATCAGAGACATCTGCAAGAAAACAAGCCAACAGAAAAGCTGGTAAGTGATTGTCACTGCTAACCTTCCCTCCCACTGATGAGATTTGGGTTTTTCACATTTTCCCTGTTCCTCAGCTCTGATGTGAGGAATACAAGTGGCTCAGAAAGCAGCTGTGCCATGTGAGCCTCCAAGGAGCCACAGTGGAGTACAAGGGAAAGAACAAATGAAAGAACACATGGTAAAGTGCCATGAAACCCAGCATCTGGACACACAGAGGGACTACTCCTCTGAAGCAAAACTCTTATTGCCTCAGGCTCAAAGCAAAACAGAGCCATTGAAGTCAGTTGGCATGACAGGCTGCAACTGTAATTTATATTAAAAATATGTATTAACAAAAATTACACCTTTGTCTTTATCTATTTAATTACCATATAACCTCATTTATGAAATCCTAAAGTCTTTTGATCAATTTTTTTACATCATGATGAATAAAGAAGAGTATTTTTGTTGAGACACAGGGGATTTCTCCTTCCTGATATGTTAAATAGAGGCCATTAGTGAAGCACTTCATACTTCAGTGAAAGATATATAGATATAGATATAGCTATAGATATGAATATATGTATCCCTGCACTTTCTTATCTGCAAGCATGCACATCTGCAAATTCTTCAAACCCTATCGCAGGCCTTGAGTCTGTCCAAAATCCAGGTACAGTCCCCATGTCTCCTGTCCCAAGTCTACTTTAGGTCTTCACAAAGTCTGTTTTCCTCCTCACTGGCTAGTGAGTTTGAAACACTCTGTGGTGATCAGGGGCAAACTTAAGCAAACAAGAGCAATGATCAGCTCATGTGCACACAAATGGACTCTTACTCTGTCTTTTCCCTCTAATTTCCCACATTTTCTTGCTCTCTGATTTCCTGTAGGGCTTTCCCTTTCTCCGTCTTTGGCTCTACCTTTACAGTGTGTGATAAGCTTTTCACATTCTCACAATTCTTTGAAAACATCCCAGGACAAGTTTTACACACAACAAAGTCCTCCTCGAGTACCCTGCAGTAGGTTTGTTCTTTCCCATCAGAGCCTGTTTCCTTCTCATGGGGTATAAAGTTCTGGGTGACACTCACCTGTGTGGTCAGTTTCTCCAGTGGCCCATCAGCCAGGAACAGGAAGCTTAGATTTTGGCCCCTGTCTCCATTTTCTGCTGCTTATTACAGCTTGTGTGTGTGTGTGTTTGAGTAGTTTATTTTCTTGTTTCTTGTTTGCCTTTTACACTGAATAGCACTTAAACAGATATTGTTGTAAACTATCTTTCTAACCTAGGTATCCTTACGGATATTATGAGGCTATTCCTAAAGTTTCATGCTCTACCAGTCCAGAGCTACTAAGATTTATTATGGTTCAGGATTTTTCAGTCTATACCCTTCTTTTCTTCTGTCAACTCATCCTTGGCCATCCACCTGCACTGAATCCTTTTGCTGGCAGAATACACATAGCACAGGTAGGTCTTACCAAAGACATTGTGTTGGGCCATCAATCAGTAAATTCATCCTTAGGTTAGCTAAATGATCTGTGAGCAAACATCACCATAGAGCTCTGCTGTTTCAGTTACATTTTGCTTTTCAGTATAGTGCAATTTTCTATCATCTGCTATATCTGTGACATGGTAATCAAGTTTTCAGTCTGCCTTGATAATGCCTGGTGCCGTGTAGCCACTCTTACCCCAACAGTCTCAATGAAAAGCAATATGGGGTAAGACAGTTAAGGACAGCCCTTTTAAACCATCCCTACTTTGCATTGTGTGACTATTTATCACTCTGACATTCCTACAAGTTGGGATATGACTGAAGTTGGGACCTTCCTGTTTAACTAGGACATTATTGTGTTTCCAGCCCTTAGAAATTCCCAGAGAGCTTTGAGTTGGCAGCAACACCTATTGCCTCAGTGAAGTATTTGAGGTCCATGCTTGACTGCTCTTCGAAAATATCAGTCCTTCTGGTAAATATATATCTGATATTCTACTGCCAACATTCAGTATGTTTGATGACAGTCAGTTCTTTCCTTCTAAAGACTCCATAAATTGGTGTCAGGAATAATTTGCAGAACAAAATAGTTCCCAACTTGCACTGCAAGTATTTGGCAGCACTTCCAGCATCTGCATGAAAGCCCTGTCTACAGTCCTATATCCCATCCCATGTTGCCCATACCCAGTCTTTCAGGATTATCTTCTGATACCTGACAAGGAAATACGGTTTTAGGCAAAAACCCAGGCCCAAGTGAGTGTGTAATGTCTTGCCCGAGAAAATGGAACCACTGTTCTGTCCCCTGACATGATTCCAGCCAAACCTCTATTGGAAAACTAAGTGGGATTGACTTTAGCTAAATCAACATCCATACTTATGTAACTCTGCTGTCTGTTTACTGACTGCTTATTTCTTTTTTTTGCTGTGGAAATGGAGGAACTAAAAAAAGGATTTTGATTTTCTTTTGTGAAGTGTTGTGGTAATTTACTTCAATTTATAATTAGAAATGGTAACCTCTAGGAAGTACTCTTAGGACAAAGTAAATGCCAAAGTTGTAAGTGCATATATAATATTGTAAAAAACCCCACCTGATATATCTACAAGACCACAGTATCATTGCTGTCTCTACACTGTTTTCTTATCATATAGTATTTACTTATTTACTATCCTTAGCTATATAATTCCCTTGACAGAGAAGAATGATGACATTTGCTTTTACAAAGACACATCTACAAATGCACACAGCACCTCAGGATAGTATGCAAGACTAAGGAATAACAAACACTAATACACACACTTAACAAAAAAAAATATTTTGCACAAAATACATATAGTGACATGGAAACGGAGAATAGAAATAAATAAGGGTAATGATTTAGGGATAAATAAAGAATCTGAAAGACCATACAAAGAGTAAAGACTCATGTAAGTGGAAACAGTTTGTGGTAAGAGTTTCTTTTTTAGGAAATGGTTGAGTTTAGTAGGAGAAAAGTACTTATTAGAAGATCAAGAAATTTCAGGTTTTATAAAAATGTTTTATAATGAAATAAATGTCTTGTCAAAAAAAAAAAGTAATTTAAAACTTTCTTGCTTCTGTGGACCACTATATTGTCAATTATACTGACTATATCTTCCTTCTCAACTCACAAACTAATGACAGTCTATGCTCATGACATTCATTTGGGAGAAAATTTAAATTCTTGGCCAGAATAGATCAGATGTTTTAATTTTGGGCATCTCTGACTAATCTTAACTGCTTAATACTTTCTGGGTTAGTGCTCTCTCGTTCTCTTCCGCCATTTCCTCATTCCCAGTACTTTTGTCAAGTAAAAGTTAAAAAATCCCACAACATCTGTCTACATATTAAGATATTTTGATATGGAATAGAACTAGAAGAAATATTTCTCTGTAATTCTTCCTCTGTAATCCATGCTTGCCGAGGCAGGAAAAGGATACCCAGTCAGGGAGAGGCTGCAAGTAGCCCTTTTCCTGCTTAAGTTTCATTACATCATTTTTCTTTACACCTCTACATCTAGAGAGAAAAAATGATTGATTGTTTGCCTGATTTTCATTGGTCAGTTTCTTATCCATTTGTCTGCTGGTTTACATGTTGGTTGGGAGCAAGTGGTGAATACATCACCAGATATGTGTTTTACGTGCTACTGCAAAAGGTCATAAAAGCCTGAAGCTAGCATGAACTAAATAGAAAGAGGATCATTACTCATAATTTCAAGGCTTTTTTCTTTCCAGAAAACTGTGTAGTTTATTTCCTAGCTTCTTATGAGGTTGTAGCCCAAAGTATCTTCCTAGATGTTACTTAGCATCTTACTCCTGATGTTTGCACATGCCTGCAGCTTTCTTAAAGAAGCAGACATTGTCACTTACACTCAGCTCATTTCCCATCTAGACCTGATGAGACTTCTCTTCATAACCTAGGTGTATGAAAGACAAGGAAGGTCTTTCACAGCTCAGGAACTTCATTGCAGCACCTCTATTATTTCAGCTTTCTGTTCCATAAGGAATCTTTGCATTTATTATTTAATATTTTCTGTGAATTAAGGTTAGTGTATATTCTACTATCCCAGCTAACTATGAAAACCACCATACTGTGAAAATGGTGAGCAGAATTGGGACAGCAACAGCTACAAAAATTCAAATTTTCTCTCCCACATCAGCTGTGCATAAACATCTGTATCTTACTGTGACCCAAGAGAATGTTCATACAGATTTATTAGATTATTGAGATCTATCAGTTTATTGTTTTCTGTATAGAAAAAAAATCTCTTAAGGTCAAAGAGAGAATGTCTTTGGGTTTTTTTTTTCACTGTCTGTAAGACAATGTATAGGTGAGTATCATCCATCAGACTTTTGGCTCCTTCACTCTTTTCAAATATGTACTGTGTCAGCCATTCACTTACTGCAGGTTGCATGGAAGCTACCTTGATGACTCTCTACAGTCCCCCTTTCAGATCCCCAGTCAGTTACATTGATTTTCTTACTGTGTAGGATATTGCTGCCATTATGGTATCCATGGAGCATTGTTTAACTATTCTTTTTACGTGGTTTCTCATCACTGATCTTGGCAAAATTGGTGGTGCAAGTCCTTAAACTTTTTTCACTAAAAGGTAGTTTCTTTTTTTTCACAGTGTATATGTTGATTTTTCCTCACACTGCCTTTATGGTCTATTTACTGTAAAAGAAAAATAACTTAAAAGTGGAAATAGGCTCACACTTACGGAAATTAAAAGGTAGCTGACATAATAATACTTCTGAAATTTTATACAAATAACAAGCTCCAAAGCCTCTGTGTCAAGAACCAGGACATACCAAAATTGAATTAATCTGCTTTTAAACCAAGTGCTTGGTCAAGCAACTCAAAAAATATGTGAACTGGGTTGGGTCCAGAATTTAATAGAATGTGAAATATTTTGTGAACAGCATATTTCTGTGGCTTTATTTCTTCTCTTAGTGAAAGTGCAGCATAGCACTTTTGGAAACTTTTTCCCAGTTTGCCTTAGGTAGTTCCGGCTGAATAGGAGCATAAGAACAGACAACAGAAGATGGCAGAGGCCACCTGTACACGACGTGATATTATAGCTCATACTCCAATGAGGTTTTTCTGATAGAGAGTGCCTGTCGTGGCTAAAGACTTCTCTGTCTCTATAGCATGCCTAGACATAATTCAGAGTGCCCCAGGACCCATAAAGAAGCTCTAAGGAGCCATGAATCAAACTGAGACTCAGGACTTTTTGTACTACTTTATCCCTAAATTGGTTCTGATCAAAGTGAAAAGTGAAAACTAATTTTGTCAAGGAAAAGAAGATACTTGTCCAACAGTCCATTTTCTGGCCTCTATTACCTATGGCAGATTGTAATTTTTATTTCAATTTACATTCAGGACATTCCTATTTTCTTTTTAATTTTTTATATATATATTTATAATATTGCTCTTTAAGGGGCTATGAAGTCTGCTAAATTGTCATACAGTAAGTGAGATGTTAATTATTGTAGCACACTGTCTTATGATAACGCTGAAAGTGGTTATGGTTGAGGGCCAGCTATGGACAAATGTTTAAGGAAGAATGTTATCAAGATTGCTTGAAAATAAATCAGATTATAAATAAGAAATTTACTGCAGTAAATTTGAGGAAGTGGTTTCTACAGAAATAGAACACTCAAGAACAATAGCTCTTCAAGTGAATTTGTTCCACTAATTCTCCCAAGCTGGGCTTGTCAGTAGAATTATTGAAAGAGGCCATAAAATCCCTCAAATATATTAGCTGATAACAAGCCTCCCAGAAGCCATGAATAATCTTCACTGTCTTTGTGAGATTAAATAAACTAGCTGGGATTCACTAAAAATGGTTCATAGTATACAATGCTGTTAGTAGATGGTTTCAGTTAGCTATAGTTTGTCACAAAACTGCTCTGTACTCTGTTACAGTCACTGAATCTTTATAGACATTATATTTTTATTAATACAATAATCAATGCTTAACGTAAAACCCATGTGTGCAAAAAATTTTACATCTTAATCTATGCTTAAAACTACTGACAGCCAAACTCATAATGTTTGGAATTTGAAATTTCTGCGATAATTTTACTGGTGGTATCAGAGTATTACAAATTCGTTTGTTTTCATTTGTTTTCTAAAGTACTATATTCTCTTCTAAAAAAGACTAGGGTGTTCATCTGCAGCAAAAAGATTTGAGCACATGCTTAATTCGGAGCATGTAACGCCCAGGTATTTAGTTGCACACATTTATATCTTAAGCAAATACATTCTCTAAGCATATGTGTAAGCATTTTTGCTGTCTCGGGATCAGAATGCAAACAAAGTCCGTGTGCAAATCCATTAAAATAAACATCAAACATTTGCTTAACTTCTGTGTTGAATTATTGTCTTTCAGTCTGGTTAGCTACTTTTTACCAGTTGTCTTTTGAATTCAATCTCTACTTCACCTCTCATAACTTCATTGAGCCATACACTCTGCTTATATTTTGATTTTCATACCACTTAAAGGATCTGGTTTTCTACAACATATATGGTGGAATATGAGTTATTAAAAAGAAAAACAACAAAAAGACCTAAACCACAAAATAATTATACTTTGGAATTTTTATTTTTTAAAAAAATATTTTAAATTAATCATTATTAGGATGCAATCCTCTACTTCACTGTTTGCAAAGAAAATATAGATGTGCATATTTGGGGTTTAATTAGGATTGTCACAGAAGTCTGAACTTCAAAACACAAATGCATTAGAGTCAATCTAAGTTTGCAGTCTAATATCCAGCCGAAACAATCTTACAATGCTTTTGTGATATGACTTTCATCTTGCATATTTAAAAGCTAAGTAGAAGTTCTTTTAGAAAACATTAATAACATTAACAGTGAATAGAATCGGGTCAGTTACAGATATATATCTATTACCATTCAGTGTCAAAATCTTGCAGATATTGCAGAAATATTAGATGCAGAAACTCACATTTTAAAATATTTTGCTTGCTGTGTTAGATAGCCTTGGCCAGGTCATGGAGAGCTCTTATGATAAGAACAAAGTCCTTGAATTGATTTGATAATCTTTGAGGAGACAAAATAACACAGAAAGGATAAACTTGATAATGTTTGTGATTGCTTATGCTGTGTAGAAAAGGTGCTGGAGTATTTTACACTGGTTGGAATTCCATAAGTGCTAAAGATGTTATGTGCACATATAGGGAGTTACAACACTCCAGATAAAAAATGGCATGTGTGAGTCAGTGAAGTCAGGTTATTTTCTGATCAGGTGGTCTACAATAATCAAACTAAAGGCAGTATTTCAACAAAAGATTAGCATAACTTCATTGCTGGTTCTAGGATTGATAAAGGTTGCTGGTTACCTCGTTTAGACTAACTCTAGATGTTGTGGCAGACCATCAGCTGCTCACCGAGCTGCTCTACTACTCCCCTTCTAAATAGGAAAGGTGAAAAAGACAATGAAAAGCTTGTGGGCTGAGATAAGGACAGAGAGGTCACCCTCCAAATACATAACTGGCATAATAGACCCAGTTTGGGGGAATCAGTTTAATTTATTAACAGTTAATAACTGAGTAGGATAATGGGGAAAAAGAACAAATATAGAAACAACTTTCTCCCACCCCTCCCTTCTTCCTGGGCTCAACTTAACCCCCAAATTCTCTATATCCTCCTTGTCAGCAATGCAGGGGGATGGGGAGTGGGGGTTGCAGTCAGTTCAAACTCTTTGCTGCTTCTTTCTCCTCTTGTTCTTTGCGTGCTCCAGCATGGGGTCGCACCCATGGGATATGGCTTCTCCATGGGTTTTTCTCAAGATAGGTTCCAGCATGGGTGCCTCCCTCAGGATGCAGTCCTTCAGGAACAGAATTCCTCATGGTGTCGCAAGTTCTGTTGGCAAAACCTGCTCCTAGCCAACGCCTTTCTGCAGGCTGCAGTTTCCTGCCAGGACCCTACTCCAGTGCTGGCTTTCTGAGGGCTGCAGTTTCAGGGTGGTGATCTGCTTCACTGGATCTCCATGGGACAGTCTTCATCATGGGTTGCAGAGGAATCTCTACTTCACTGTCTGGATCACCTTCTCTCTCTTCACCTTCGACCTTGGTGTCTGCACAGTTATTTCTCACATATAACTCTCTCCCAGCTGCTGTTGCACAGCAGTTTGTGCCTTTATTTTTTAAATAAACAAAATACTGCTTTTTATATAACTTTTCGAAATGTCCTCTACTATGTTTACAGTCATCCTTACTGCTCTTTGGCTTCAACCAATAGACTGTTCTCATTCCAGTACTAGACATCCTGATTGCAGCTGTTTTGTCATACATCATAAGTATAATCCTGTATTTCCATATATTCCTGTCAAAGTTTGCTTTTTTTTGTCCCACAGAAATACCCTGTGAGGAAATCCAGTATTAATTACTCTGTATTACCTATTTTGTTTTTCCCAACATATATAATTTCTTCTGTTGTTTCCATAGTTTCAGGCAAGCTCTTCCTGGATGCTAATGCTCAACTTTGTAATAACCTCTTTGTGAGCAGGCTGTTATTTGCTAGTTGTGTATACTGCACCTAGCTCTACGGGGAGCCCCATGTTTGAAACATTCAGACACTTCAGTAATAAAAATTATAAATAACAAAAAAGCAGGGTGAACAGTATCTAGTTCAACAGATTTATGAGGGAACAGGTGAAAAAAGCACAGATGAAATCAGGATTGGATGTTCATGAAATAGTACCCAGCAGCACTTCATGGTAGTATTGCATGAATACTACACAACTGGTTTTTAATAATTAATGGGCTTGCAATATGGAGTTGATGAGATGACCTACATTTAAGACGTCATTTTTTTATTAGGAAAACAAATGGAATATTTGGAATTGCTAAAGAATTCTGGAAAGATTTTTTTCTCTCTTCAGTATTCTCCTCCTCATGCTATATTTTGCCCAAACCACAGAAGTCAAACATTCAAGGAAAGATGTTTCAGCATGTTAAAAGGTAAGAGTAAAATGATGTGTCTGTACTCACCATGCCTTTCACAGTCTAATAAATTTTGTTCCAGAAGTTTTCTACTCCTTTCATTTCTTCAGCAAGAAACATGGTGTAGAGCTGTGCACTTTTGCCTGAGATGGTAATAAAGGTATGTAATGAAGTGCAAATATCATGTCTCTTCTCAGTGGAGCTCATAGAGGGGCTCAGAACACACCTTTGAATTCATCTTTCTAGTTAACTAAAAAGCCAACTTGGTCAAGTTGCCACACAAAAATTGTCAAAGGCCCAGAACTCATTCCCATGAACTCCAGGCATTAAATGGTGACTGATCACAAATTCCTATGGAGAACAAGGACTTTTTTCCACCTTCATCATATGAAAGATTTTACCATTCCAAGCATGTCTACTGCTTTTAGGCTATTAATGCAAGTTCAGATTACTTAGATAAATATCTGGATTTTTTCACGTAGAATGAGCAATTCCAGTGACAAAACAAAGGAAACTAGAATTTTGAAGTGAGGAAAATTCTTGTTGCAGCAATAGATGTGTAAGCATCAGAGGCAGCGAAAGGTTAATGTTCACTTCTGTTTCAGTAAGTGACTTCCAGAACAGTGGGATTTTACTGTATAGAAGCTGATCCAGTTTGCTGTTCTGAAGGCAAGGAAAAGCTGGCTGAATTAGGTGCCTACAATTAGGAGGGTTGACTAAGCTTATGTGTTTAAAATAGGTAAAAAGAAAAAAGGTGCAATGTACACTGTGTTCCTGCTGTCAGAGTAAGTATCATTATTGCACATGTGTGCAGCTTTTGTAATATTTCTATTTTTAAGCAATTTTGAAAGTGCCAGATCCATCTATTTTCTGGCTTCACTCGTGCAACTCTGTAGCCAAAGAACTTGGCATCCTGAATGTTTTAGAAAGCCTAAAGTTTTGCAGAAATATGTACTTTGACCCTGAAAAATGGCATGAAAAATAAATACATTCTGTACAGTTTTGGCATAGAAGCTTCATTAAAGATTTGTGAATAAGTCACTCAGAACATAAATGAACTCTACAACTAACTTCAGTCACAAGATCCAATAGTTGGGTGACTGCCAAAATTCAAATTCATCTGGAGAGGTTTTTCAGGTTGACGGCGCAGCACTGGCAGAGGTAACTGTGATTGAAATTAAGGATAGATCCTTTCTAAAAAAATGTATACTAGCAATAGTTAAATAAAGTACTATATGTATTTTATATTCTTGTTTTATTTTTCTATTTACAAATCAGACTTTAATATTTAATAAGAAGCAAAAAGAGACTAAAGTATTAAAATTTACTAATAATCTTACTTTTTGTAATTTATCCACAAAGGAGCCATTATGTAAATTAAGCTACAGTTAACCAAGGTGAATCATGTATTTAAAAATCTCTGACCCGTTCTCTTTATGGCATTTAAACATGTGTGTGTCTTTTATGTCCTTGAATAGTCCCAGTAACTCACAAATGTGCTTACTTTCTCTGCTGAATCATTGCTTTGTTTGATATTCTTCTGCCGCGTTCAGCATTCTGCTTAATAACAGACAGCAGAGAGCTGAATATCGTAGGTTGTTGTATTGGGTTTACGTGGCAAGGTTTTGTTTGTGGGGGGAGGGTTGCAGGGGTGGCTTCTGGGAGAAGATGCCAGAAGATGGTATGTTCTTAGAAACTAGGATAATTTTTCAATGTTAGTGCAAGCATTACTTGTATTAAGAACTAATTTTAAAAAAGAGTCCTAAAGAGTCATGTCTCCATGAACCAACTACCATTTTGTTGGTGTTCTGAAAACACTTGTCTGCACCCTTTATATTACAAAATGCTTAAGGATTAATTATTTAAAACCCTCTTCTGATATAAATCAGAAACCAATCATGTGCGTATCTCTCATTCACGTAATAGAGGCAAGACACAAGGGACCTTTTATCTTTTATTTTTAGTTACAGATGGAAGGTAATCTACTGTAACTATCTTATATCTTATTTTTTTGTATCATTTGATGTCTTTAATAATTTTGCATTCTTTTCCTTAATTTGATTTGCCTGTTCTGATCAGTTTGGGAAAAGTAATTTTTTCCCCTTTTCTGGAAAGGAGAAAATAGTCTTACTTCATTTACTGAAAATGTGTTACATGCACAAAGATAACTAGAAATATAACTCTAATTGTAAAACACAATGCTTAGAAGCATACCAGGTGTTCTCAAATATGTGGGAAACTTCCAAAATGCAGAGACATCATCAGCAGTCAAACTAACCCAATATTTGAACAGTCTGGAGTGCCAAGATATAATTTTAAAGTAGTTTTCTATTTTCTGGTTTCTTTCACTTATTTTTTTTTCTCCATACATATTGTACTTGCTCAGAAAATCTGGCTCTATTTTGTGGCAGTCAGTCTGTGATTATAACTAAAGCTGAAATACTGCTACCTGTCTCAACCAAATAGTTTTCTCTTTAAATCCTGACTTTGGAAATAATGCAGAGTAAAGCCAGAGACTGGAACTGTGTGATGGATAGAAAATATGTGACTTCTGCACATGAAAAAGGGTTCCTGTCTCATTCCTTCAATGCAGTACTTCACTCAGGGGAGGAACATTTTAAAACTGAAGAAGCCATCAAACACACAGCACTCTAAGCAAAGTGGTAAGAACCTGTCTATCATATGAGAGATACAGGGAGGGAAAGGATCTTTTTTTTCCTTTAATTTTATTTTTTAAGCCATGCAGGTGTTCTTTGCCTTTTCTTTGATTCTTTGAAAGAAGGCATCTGTTTGATTAACCTGTTTCCAAATAACTATAATTTGCATATTCTTTCTTATTTTAGTAGTTTGTGGGTGGAATCAAAATGAGAAAACAGATGTTCATCTTGTTATGACACTCATAAGGAAATACCCTTTGCTCATTTGGAGTACTTTGATGAGCAGAGTTGCAAGAGATCAAGCCTTACTGAGTGTAGTGTGGAAGTGATGTTTGCTATTGTCTCATGGTAGTTTATGAATGGACTGTGCACAGAAACCACATATTTTCTATTGTATTTTCCTGTTCCTACCTCCTAATTAGTGAAAAATAGCAGAGTTGACTCTCTTTCCTTTTGATAAACAACTTTTTAAAACAGAAGTGCAAGGCCGCAAATCACTAAGATGCATTTTTAGTGTACTGTGAGTACAGGACTCTGAGAAAAAGAGATGTTGTCTAACATTTTAAGATGCTCTCTCAGAGCATTAAATCACTGGATTTTCCTCCATGCCTATTTGCTTCTCCTGCTTTCTACAAATTCTGCTTAATGAACAATGTAGTATCACTGAATTTATCAGAAGAAAATATCCTTTGCAGCAGGATCCAATCAACATGAGTTGTCTTGCTAGCTTAGGCTAATCAGATCCTCAGAAGGAACAAACTCTTATATTTATATAAGTAGGCAAACATCTACCAGTTCAGGTAAGAGGGGACAATTTTGTGATGACAGCTTGATAAAATACTGGCAGTATTCTGTTGCAGTTAGCTCTTCCTCTTTGGTGTTATTTAACAGTGTTTGCCAAGAGTAAATATCAACTGGCTGAGGAAACTCAGTTATCTGGGAAGTGGTTCATCCAGAACAGAGCTAAGATATATTGCTGGGCTGTCTGGAGAAATCATCATTAGCTGGTTTATTGACTAAATACAAACTCATAACACCCGGCCAAGACTTCGGTCTTGTTCCTTAGAGATCAGCAGTTGGTGCTACATAACCCAAGGCTCCTTGAGGCATTTGCAGGGTACATCAGAGTTCCGGGACCTTTAATCCTTCCTCTGAGCTTGGCTCTTGCTATCAGATCAATTCCCCTGCCAAGAGGCAACAGATACTATTAAGTAGCAGGATCTCTACTGAAGCTGAAGTTGCTTAGTGCACCTCTGTAATATCCATTATTTTAAGTGATGCATTCATCTTCATACTAAAGTAGTATTTTTCATTCAAACTGGATAAACTCTCTATTACTGGAAATTATTTACATTAGAAATAGCAAGTTGAAGCAGCAGTTGAAGAAATATTTAGACATTAAAGAGTGAATCTTGAATCCTTTACAACAGTGAATATTTTAGGGCCTTGTTACAAAACTGTGCTTATCAATTTGCTTGTGTCTCTTTAATGCCGATTAGTCAGTGAGGGAATACTTCACAACTAAAGTCACTTCAGCATGGTAAACTAGCTATGGTTTTGTTTTCTATCCTTCTCAATGCTCCAAGCTGAAACCTGGGACAGCTACCAGCTGAAAAAACCCTACTTCATCTTATTCCCAGGTGATTCCCACTGACCCATCAGGTTGGTTGAAACAGCTGAAAGAAAGAGCATTCAAAGGATTCCTTGAGGTAGCTACTGTTGGCTTTATATCAGCTTTACATGCTGTCTGTCAGAGCTTAGGACACTTGTTGCAGGGAGGAAGACAAGACAGAGAACTGTCTCATTCTTGCCAACACAACTGTGAGCAAAAGAAAGAGAGAAGGACTTAAAAGGCCTCCCAGGCCCTCCAGAGCAGGAGGATGGCAAAGTAATTGTCCCTGTGTGTCATGAGTGAGGGAGAAAAAGACAGCAAAAACTGAGAAAAATCCACCTCCCAGAGGAGAGGGACCACAGTGACAAACAGCTCATCTACATCAGCTCAGGTTCAGTGCTAAGGAATGGGAGGCAATGGACAACAAACACAGAGGGATATGTCAACAAGATATCTAAAACCAGATAGGGCAGATTCAGGTAGTAAGAAAGAATCAGAATTGCAGAAAAAATCATGGAGATTGTACATTAAAAAAATAATTTAGGAGAGCCTATGTGGTAATGGACCACACCAGTGGCTCTACCAGGATCAAATGAGTGAGGCGAAACAAATCAAGTACTTCATTGCAAAGAGTTGGGAGACATGATAATATTTCAGGGAAAGCAAGTAAGTAGAAGGAAGGAAATCAAAAAGATCATGAAAGATTATAAAATAAGTGGAACAGAAATTCTGAGTTATGGGAAAGAAATGGAGTCGAGATTTGTATATGAATGTAGACTCCGTGGGTGTTGCACTTGAGAGTAAGAGATTATTAGGGCATTATCACTGAAATGGAGCGTAAGTAGTCATAAGAAAATTTGAGGATACGTTATTTCCTGACAGGAAGAAGGTCTGGAGTGACTGCACAGAGGGGCAAAACCAGAATAATCTGAGAGAAGAAAAATTATAAAAACTTAATAGATTGTGGGAAAAGTTAAAAGTGTACAGCAATTAGAGACTAGAGGAAAATTTTAAGAATGGGTAGACACAGTGGGATGTAATTTTAATTATATAGTTAAATGAACTGTAAAGTTCAATCAGAGTAAATGGTTAAAACTTTGAAGCATTAAAAGTGAGATGCAATGCCCAATTTATCTGAGCGATCACCCTGGTCTGGTGTCTGTCTCTCCTCATGCTATCTGTAAAAAAGATGTAGTGATAGGAGTCTAGAGCTAACAAGGTCTCATAACTTTGAGGTTTTAATATATTTTTCATTTAAGACTGCTCCTATATGGATTTAACTTGCCTGGAAGATAGAGCACCAGTGGTCAGCAAACACCAGAAATCTCACCATTGCTAGAAATGTCAAAATTGCTTCAACAGGAGAAATAATTGGGATTTTTAGTGAAAAAACCTGTAGAGAAACTTTCCCAATGTGTATTCACAGCTTAGAATAAATCACTAGCTTCAGAAAATCTTGGCTGAGTGTTAGGGTTTCTCTAAGTAGAAAAGAGTACTAGAGATTTTTCTAAAAATCCCCAAACTTCAAACGTTAAATTAGCTCTTAAATTTAGTTGGATTTGAAAAATGATAAAAACCTAATACTTACACTGTAGATAGAAGCTAGGCAGTGTAGATAGTTTTCTTTCAAATAACTATAGAACAAAGATACTACTTTCAAATGAGTAGGAAATTGTTAAATTAACTCTAAAGTTGATACAGTAGCCCAGAGGTGAAAATTTAATCTAAACTATGACTTTAAACATATTTGCTTTCTGTGTATTACTAATACTTTACATCAATGATCCATAAGATATGTGGAAAATAGAGGCTTAATGCTGTATTTAACAGAAAATAGGTGTCTTTTTATTTATTGCTATATTAGTCACAAAAGTATATACAAATTATTTCAATCTTCTTAAAAAGAAAACAGTTCAATAATTTTCAGTCAAGATTTTTTGTGATATAATTTCTCTTAAAACACCTCAATTTGTTGAATCTGCATCTTCTGAGGAGGAATTTCAAGAGCTTTTTTCTAACAATCTTCATATTTCTTCTGTACAGATAAGAAGAGCTTTCTTGGAAAACACTACTCACTGATGCCAGATGGATGTGAACCAGTGGGATATTACAAAGAGGTGTGCATTACAAACGTCTGGTGCTCTTTCAATATAAATGAGCTTCTTTGAAAATCTTCAACTGAAGGTCTCATCTCTTGACAATAAATATTTCAAATCTCTGTGTATAGCATCTGCCAGTGGGTCCTTGCCAAAGGCCTCTTCATCTCTTCATTGATTGCACAGGAAAATTAGGTCTCTAATTTGGCTTCTCTCACAGACCTTGCTAAAGCCAGACATTTACAGTTTTTTAGGTGTTGAATGGAAAAAGGTCACTGACCCTCAAAAATTTTATTTAAAAATTCATGTTCTTCCTTACATCTTTTCTGGAGTTACTCCATATTTAAAAAAAAAAAAATCTTTTGGGATATGATGACCTGTCTTACCCCTCTCCTAGAATTACATTTGAAGAACTTTCAGTTCTCTCAGTAATTTTCAATATTGAGAATTAAACACAAAGTAGAAGATAATTATTGTTTTATTGGAAGAATGGAATTCAGTAATATGTCCCAAAGATTGTACAAAGGGTTCTTTGTGCAAGTCATCACATTGGCTACTTCAAAATGCCCTTTTAATCTCTATTTTATTAGAGTTCTTTGAAATTAAAAGATTCTCTGAGCTTGCATTCCAGTAAACTAAAATTCTCTTTTAAAACCAACCCACAAGGAACCTAAACACACCAGAAATTAATTTAAAACAGGAAGAGTTCCTAACAGGAATTTCTTAGAAATATTTACTCAATGATAGTTTTTACATTTATTTCCTTCCAACTGTGCCTTAAGGTCAGATTTAATTATGAATAAACTTTACGCAGAACAGAGAATCAGGCATAATTTTGCATTTTCTTTTAACATAACCAAGGCACAAGTTCACAAGTTCTTTAAGCTCTTGTTTCTGCTTCCTTTTGGGAGTTCCTCTAATGAAATGTGGAAAGAAAGGGATGCTATTCCCTTAGTGTTGTTCATTAACACTAGAAACGAAGTTGGCACTGAGGACTAACATGCTTCCCTGTTTTCCATGGAGCTCTTTCACTATTCAGCTCTGCAGTGATATTAGCCAGAACTGGAAAGACACTTTTTAGCCCTTTTAGTAAGTACTGATAGAGTATCCTTTGGTGAGGTTACACATCAGTCACATCAGCAGTCATACAGCTGTCTGATGAGGGCCTCTGGATCCTATTAAAATGGTATTAAACTCTCCCATGTTGTTATGAAGATTTGCTCAATCATTATGAAAAAAAAAATCTGAGGGATAACAGGTTCAGTTTCAAATAATTGTCCAGTATATTTTGCTGATATCATTGACAGTAAAGTACAAAACTGTCATAAGAAATCCTGAGCAATTACATCACTGCATTGCATCAGTTCTGGGCTTTCTTTTTCCAGAGAATTTTTCTGTGCCTTCATATATGACTATGAGCAGCTCATCACTCAACCTTTTCTTTTGCTATTTCTCTCAGTATGAATTAGAAGACATGTTCAAAAGTGTGAAATCATTTTATCTTCATTCAGGTTTGTTATACGTTTATACCAGAGGGAGAGTGTGACTCTAATATGTAGGTCCCCACAGGGAGTCAAACATCTACCTCTGTCTTATTTCTGGAACCTCCCTGAATGGCATTTCAGATGGAAGAAATAATATAAGATGCATTACTTTTCATGCTGGTGACTATCAAATGAAGTTATTTGAAATCCTAGGACTGATAACAGAAGTTGTCAATCATATCTAGCATTAAGGTTTAGTTTTAACCAGAATTGACATCTAAAATTGACTTTTATTGGGGCTATTCCTGGTGACATTTATTACTCATAATTTTGCCTTGGTTTTTATACTTCATTGCATCATTTTGTCTTCTCTATCTATCTCTATCTATAAGTCTAGCTGAAAATTTTGTGAAGAAAAAAAATATTGAGGTTTAATTACAGTTTTATTACATATTTGCACATTTCAGCCTCAAAATAAGGTTGTAAGACTTGTAGAAACACAAATTATTTATGAAAATAGACAGTGGAATTTACCAATTCTTTATTGAAATCAGTTTCATCAGACACCTGTTTCTGCAATGACCAGAACCATTACTTTTGTAGTTTTCACCACTGTCTTTACTGAAGTAAACAAAATATGGATGTTCAGGTTCAAGCTAAGATTTATATTTTGTCTAGACTTTTTCTAAACAAAACTAAGTGAGTATGCGATGCTTAATGGTGTAGGAGACACAGATCAGGCGTACAATACAAGGCTAGTAAGTTTTGGAAATGATTGCTGTTTATATTTTCTGTAGTGAATGACTTCTGCTTTCCACTCCTTTTGTTGCATAAAGATGTATTTTCATGAGCAGTTTGCGTGAAATGTCAAATCTTTGTCAAATCTTTGTCAAATCTTTGACATCTAAATTCTCTCTTACACCAGCACGTTGCACTTCAAGCCAAAAAAAAATCTCCAAACAGTTTTGTTGAAATATTTTTAGATCTACTTATATCAGATTTGTCTCCAAAGCTGAAATGATTCATCTCAAGTATATTATGTTTGTTAAATAACAGTGTCTTTACAGCTGCCTCAGCATCAGAAAAACAGTAATTTGCATCCATGTTTCTACTTACTTTGCTCGAGATGTTCTCTTTTGCTTTGCAGGTCAGGGGAATTGCTTCAATGTTTTTTTTTTCCTGAATAATACACACTTTTTCCAGAGCTGAAAGTACAAAACAAGGTGTTGCATTGATTTCCCTTTGATTTTTCCGTCTTTGAGCTGGTGTTTAAGTTTCCTCATGCTTCAGATGTGTCAGTTGAATCTTCTGAGGCAAGGGAATTGACAGTGTTTTCCCAGTCATTGTGCATGTACCATGCCAACACAAGCCAGCATGAAAACTACTGTGTCAGAATTTGTCATGGGGGAATATGCAAATATTTTTCAACTACTCCATTCTCTACATGTAACACTCAAATAGAGGCTTTCCTTCTTTTTTTCATTTGATTTGAACCTGTAGGAATAATAAACAAAAAATTGTTTGAGAACAATATAATAAAAAAAATCATTTTGGTTGGAAAAGACCTCAAAAATCATAGAGTCCAATGCTTGACTGAACACCACCTTGTAACTAAACTATAGCACTAAGAGCCACATCTTGTCACTTCTTGAACATTTCCAGGGATGGTGTTCCCACCGACTCTGCTGGGCAGCCTGTTCCAATGCCTGACCACCCTTTGAGTGAAGAATTTCTTCCTGATGTCCTGCCTGAACCTCTCTTGGCACAGCTTGAGCCCATTTTGTCTTGTCCTGACACTGGTTGCCAGAGAGAAGAGGCCGATCCCCACCTGGCTACAGCCTCCTTTCAGGTAGTTGTAGAGAGTGATAAAGTCTCCCCTGAGTCTGCTTTTCTCCAGGTTAAACACCCCCAGCACCCTCAGCTGCTCCTGACAGGACTTCTGCTCCAGACCCTTCACCAGCTCCATTGCCATTCCTTGGCAACCCTCCAGTGCCTCAATATCTTTCTTGTAGTGAGGGGCCCAGAACTGGACACTGGATTTGAGTTGCAGCTTCCCCAGTGCCAATCACTGCCCTGGTCCTGCTGTCACACTGTTTTTGGTACAGGAAATCAATCGATATATTCTCCAGTCCTTAATGTGAAATCAACAGCTACATGTGTATGAGAAATTTAAGGATACAGTGGTGGATGCAGTCGCCCTTGGATTGGAACAGCAGCAGGTGTCCACAAAGGGACTGTTGAATCTGTTGAGACAAACACATGGTTTCTCATAAGAGGTGGTTTTTTTTGAAGAGAACTGTTTAGTAAAAAGGGCCCCAAGATGACAAACTTCTTTTAAAATGATTGAAAAGTGGACAATTTCAGTTGTATATATTATTAGACAAATTCTCTTTGTAACATGGGTTATACTCCTAAAATTGCCAAACTTCTTAATGAGATTTGCTTCTTCCTACACATACCTTAAAGTATTTTCCTTGATCTGCAAGAGGAGGGGCACTTGTATCACTGTTTTTATGAAATTGCAGCCATTATGAAATTCTGCTTTGCCAGTATTTGCAAATCCAGACAACAAATTCAGCACCATTAGCACTTTTCTCATGTCTTTACTCCAGATTCATTTAGCTCTCCATGTGACACTCTTCCAGCAGCCTCTTCCATGACCATTATGAACTACCAGCTAGTCAAGTGTGTTCCAGCCAATCTGGGCATTGCATCATTCACTGTTCGTCCACTTAGGAGTGGATTCTTGCAAGTCAGATCTGCATTCTTCTTGGCAAGAAAGATTCAACAGCATGAATATTGTCTAACAACAAAACCCTAAAATTTACCATTTTGAACACAGACATCAGATTTTCATCAAGTCATTAATTTAGAATGAGTACTGGCTGGCCATTATAAATTAAAATAGATAAATATAGAAAGCCTGATTGTGTCTCAGACAGAGAAGAAAAGCCTTCCCAGAATACAGAAAGCATCGAATGCTAACATGGCTTCTTTGAGTCTTTAGAAAAATCCAGATCAATTAGTCCTCAGAATGCTGCCTCTCAAGTCATCTCAAACCTCCCTCTCCTGCTTTAATATTCCTCTAAAGTCCTTTGCAAACTTTTGGGTTTTTTTCCATTTCAACCATCAGTAGAATTACATCTGTTTGAGTGTATGAAGAGAAGACTCCTCCATAGTGTTGATGCTCTGCCTTTTGGTAAAAATATCCTGAAATACAGAACAAAGTCATTAGTGCTTGTTTAGGTTTCCTTTCTGAAAAATGAAAATCGGAAAACTAAACCGATGAAAACAAAAACCAGAAACCTTGGACAAATACACATAGCAAAATCCCCTTGATACAAAGATGGCAGAATAGCTACAAGAAATACAACACAGATTATAGTAAAAAAAATTATTTTCATCATCTAAACTATTTGTTTCTGATTTCCCTTATTAAAGAATTTGCATGAGTTTGCTAGGGTTTCTTGTATAAGAGGCTCAAGTTTCTGACTCTATGTTCTAAGGATGAGACCAAAGTGGTAGAAAAATTAAGGATTTCTTTTCTAATCTTCCAACTTTTCAACCTGCTTCCTCTGGGTTAGCTAGTGCTTTTCATGGTGCCTGAATCACAGTCATTTTTCACTCCCCACTTTTCTGCACGTTCTGCCCTTTCCTTTCATCCATTAACTCAGCAAGTACAGAAGCACTTTGTAGAGTTGATCCAGTTCTTTGTTCTTGCCTACAGTAACTAGGATTTCCAGGAGGCCATCCACCCATAGGTTGGACAAAGCCAGACCTGCCTTCAAGCTCTTATAAGCAAAATACACCCAGTTAGGTGTATCAGTAGGCTTCTATATTCATCATTTAAATATGTTGCTAAGTTTTGCATTTTGTTCATAACATTTCCATCTCTACAATAGTGGAAACAGAAAAAGAAAAAGCATTCTGCTAATATTTACTGAAAATTTTTATTCTTATCTCTTTTAGCTTAGCAGAATCTTTACTGTATATATTTAATTTTTCTACCATTATCTAAAATGGATTAAATTGGTAGCTGAAAATAAACCAAAATATCTTACATCAGATAATTTTTTTTCTTTGCACCTAGCAACTATTCCACATAATGTACATTGTAAGAAATTGGAGGACACCATATTGTAATGAAGTAATTAAACAGCCCAATAATTGTAGCAGTTTATTTAAGATATGAGCACGTTAAAAAAAAATCCACAGATGAAATAATGAATCTACTTTGGTTTCTGCAATTTATTTCTCTCATTAGGCATTAAAATAATTCCTTCACATTCTTTTAACGAATTTTAAGTCAGAGTGCTACAGCAAATATATTTTTCTGTAGGAACAGATTTGGAGGTGATTTTCATAAGTACAAATTGTATTTAACCTCTTAGCTTTCATTTGAAGTTCTCATGCTTTGAATCTCTCCTCCTCAGTATATAATGCTATCTGAACTGTTGTTGATGTCAGTTTATGTTACATAACAAAAAGCATATATTGATTTATCCCCAAAAATATCTTTTATTTGAGGGTCCATGTAGAAAAAGAGTGAGAACATGAAGTCACCGGGTAAAAAGAGAAACCCTGCCCATATGATCCATTCAGTTCTGGAAAAGAACATGCAAGCTATATGCAAACAGCGGAGAAAATATTTTCTAACCCTTAGCTTCTTGGCTTTGTCTGAAACCTTAGACATCTCACTTTGATTTCAGTGATTTATTTTAGAACCACTGATTACTGGATTAATTTGATTTGGGGATTACAGTATAGCCAGCCAACAGAGCACCAGAAATGAAAAATAATTTTGAAATGGAGCAATTACTGTATCTGAGAGTCATTGATCTTGGAGGAAGGCCGGCCTAATTAAAGAGGACATGGACACACCCTCCCATAAAGAAAAAGGCAAAGCAGGAGGATGATAGGCTGTCAGCTAGTTCTACAGATGTCCCAAAGAAATCTTTACTAGTAAGTGAAGTTTGTGCATCTGTTTGTAGTTGAAATTATCTGTGCTTCCATTTTTTCCATGTAAAACCAACATTACATATGAGAACATTTTATTTCTTTTAAGTTTATTTTTCCCTGTTCTTGTCCACGAAAAATTTTTATTATCATTAACTTCCTGTAACCCTCTATTATTATATTACAACTTGTAAGAAACCTGGTTTCTTTTTAAAATTATCCAATCAAAGTCTTTTCTCACTAAAGAGGAAGAAAATAGTCCCACAGAACCTTAACTATAAACTGCTTTAGGGAAAATTAATTTGGCATCACACTAGATTTAAGTTTGTTTTATATGTTAATTCTTCTTAACAAGTTTAACATGGTAAAACACTGTGATTTTCAGCTTATTTACCACTCACATCCTGAAGACCCATTCTAGAATCTTCTCTTTTCTATATATGGTTACCATCAAAGAATATACTTTTTAGAGTTTCTCACCTGAGAAAGCATTGAAGTAATGACTTATGACTCCTCAGATAATCTATCTCTTTGTTATACCATACCCAGCTATAAAGTGCTACCATATAAAATTAAGAGTAAAATTAGGACCTTAGGAAGAGATACACGTATTTTAAAGAAATTCAATAAAGCAAATATTTTTCAATACCCAGCAGTGAGAAATTCTAGTGGAGGAAGACACAGTAAACATACAGTCTTGTGTATCCACAAGACAGGCAAAAGATGTATACAGTCCATTATCATCGGGTAGAGAGACATACATAATGGTAGTGAGTCACCAAAGGGCCTATATTCCGTGTAATGTTATGGAAGGATCATTAATTCTTCAGTAGATTTCCATTCTGTCTTAATTTTTTTCCTCAGTTTAATCTAATAAATAAAATCAATAGGAGTTGGATTCAATGGTCCTTGTGGGTCCCATCCAAAGCAGGATATTCTATGAGTCAATCTTTAAATGTAAATAATAATGCAGTAAGTACATGTACAGAATAGTTGTGCCATATAGATACATAGAGAGGTGGGACTCCTAGCTGGGCTAGTTTTGAACATTGAGGGGAGTGTGAATTATTGCTATAGTGACAGTGGGGTGCAGTTCGCTGGTCATGAAAAGAAATCATTAATTCCTCACAGCATCAATTTGTTGCAAGGACTGTGTTCACAGTGGTGCCAGACAGTGCACGGAGCGCTCACAGCCCTTAGTGACATCAGCTGAGCCAACTGTGAGCATTCTGTGCCAGTGCTTCTCTGAACGTGGGAGCATCGCAATTCATCAGAGCAGGGATTTAGACTTTCACTGATTTGGTTAAGGGCATCAGTCACTGGGCTTCTCCAAGGCTACTAATTTAATTGTGGACTTTGCAAACTTTGATTCTTCTCTTGCTTCACTTTGTGTGAAATGTATAGAAATAAATATCACTATAAAATGGAATATCCTATAATCACATATTTGTTCCATACACAGATAAGAAAATTAATCCAGTATATACTAAATCTGTGATCTGTGCCCACTTGTCCCAGGCCTGAAGAAAACATAAGGCATAAGTATCATGATTAAACACCCATTGAAACAATCTGAGGATACAAATGGTGTCTTAAAAATGGAAGTGACAAGCAAGCTGGTTCATTACAGGTTTCTTTCACAGAGTTATCATTTTCCACTGTTATTTGCCTTCCTGACCAGTTTAAATGGCCTGGTGTGGAGACTTTTCCCTCGCTGTCACAGACTGTTTCCTGCCTGTGAAATCTCACACCCCCATAGATACACCAAACAGTCTCAACACCCCAAAGATACAAGACCCAGCCATGGGTATGGAACAGTGTCCCAGCCCTCCCACGTCACCTGGTGGGTGTTTTACCCAGGGAGCTAGAGAGAATTAAGAGCACCTGAGAGGTTGCTGTCAGTTTACCAATTTGAATGGAATAGTAACACCAGGGATATGCAAATAGTTCCTTTCTGTGATCCTGAAGGGCTTTCATCAAAGCACAAAAGGTTGAAATTTGTGCATTATGAACTAAATAAAAAAGAAAAAAAATATGTTGAAACTTAGTCCTTTCCACAATAACAGTGATTTTATTTCCACTATGTGTTCTTGTTAACAATATCCTCTTTTGGCTCTGCTAATTCTTTTTTTTTTTCCCCCAGAACAGTTTCCAGTTTCTCTTGGTATATTCAATATTTTAAGGTTAGCCTACTTTGTGATGTTAGGGTTTATGTATATTGATCCACACTCTTAACAATTTCATCTCACTTGTGAATTACATCCTCATCTTCCGCTAATACTACATTCATCTGTTATTTTTTTCCATTAGTCTGATTATTCTGTTGCCTTTAATGCTTTTACTTCTGCAAATGGATTTCTTGATTTTTTTTTCAGTTCACGTAGCAAGCTGCCTTATTTTTTTTTCATTTGGTTCATTGTTGTTCTCCAAGCTGTTCGTATGGCAATGTTAATTTATTTCAGTTTTGAATGGTTTTCAGTTTAATGTAACAGTGTGGAACCCTCCCATAGCAAAATAGCTGCTTTCAAAGAAGAACTTCAGGAAAGTTGACCAAACCAAGAATTGCAATGGGAATAAACTGTTTCTTTCATTTTCTTTCTATAAACTGTGCTGATAAAGAAGTGTCCTAGGCATGAAGGCCATGGTTGAAGTGACTACTTCATGCAAATTAAGCTCATGAATAAGCAAGCAGATTCCCATTTCCAGTTACTTTTCAAAGACATCTCCACACATGCTTATCTTTGCCTATTTTACTTTATTATCTGCATGGCACGATGTGGCAGCAAAATACGCCAAGAGAATGCTTAAGACGGGAAGAGAGGCATGGAAAGTTGTCCTCCTTGCCATGCAGTGAGGTGGCAGCTTTACAAGGCCCTTCCATCACCATTTCAATGGAGTTCTTTCCACTCCTGTATGCAATGCATCACTTGTATAATTTTCAAATAGATCTTTCTAAAGATAATAACTTGTTTTTGAGTTACCCTGGATTGTGTCGTTGTTCCACTGACTTATGTTCTTATCTTCAGGTATATGCTATAAAGAAGCCAGCGAACAAAGTAGAAGGCTTATCTGAAAGCATCGAGATTCTCATTAGGAGCTGTGTCAGAGCACTCTGCTGCTGGTGGCAGGTGAGGAGCAATTGCAGTTCTCCAGGAGCCCTGATTACCCTTCAGGTTTCAAATGTAAAATGGACAAACCTGACTCTTCTGCTTTCTCTCTGTCCTCTTCCAGTCCTCTTTTATGGACCAGAGGGTGATTTGCAGCAACACAGAATGAGAAAACTAGTCAGAAACAAATGCACCTAATTTTTCAGGAGCGTCTTGACTCAGCTTACACCTGTACTTTGAAGCAATCTTCATGAACTAGTGATGTGTCTCGAAATACCCAGGCTGATTTATTCTATGTTTTTCTGTTGACTTAGTAGAGGTGATACTTCCCACCTCTGTGCTGAGTCATTTGCGGACATAGCAAGAGAATTTCAGCTGTCAGCACGATCTTTGATGACAGAAGACCAAATGTATCAGAAATTATACATTTTTCCAACTCCCAGTGTAGACTAGATCATATTCATTTTTGGAAAAGTTATCAAGTTGCTTAAAAATTTATATCTTTAAACCACTGTGGGTTTTGAAAGTTTTAACTTTACCATTATTGGAGCAGTATTTCATTCTTACTGTTCCACAGTGGTACTCGTCTTTTCACAAGCTCACCTGTTAACTCGACTCTTAGTTGAGGGAAACAGCTCTAGCCAGACTCAATTTTTTTTTTTTCACATTGATTCAAGTTCTATTTATCCACTTTGGTAATAAGAAGACTACTCTTGAGACACATAGGTGGAATTATCCTCTTTACCTCTCTGAAGCTTTTGTATTTGAAGGCACATGTCTGAATCTTCCAGTACAAATGCATATTTTCATTGAAGACAAATTAAAGGCAGTGTTTAAAAACAACAACCAAAAAAGTCAAATGGCAAATGTTAATAGTTGTATTTCTAATTTTTTTCTGCAGATTCTCAATAGTTACTACCATATCCATCGGTGTTCTGGGAAAGCTTCCCGTACTTGAGGTAAATAATACTTTTTAATGAACAGTGAAAAATAAATAGAAAAATAAAACACATGAGGTGTAAGAGACCAAGGGAAATATTTTTCCCTGTTTGGCTAATAGTAAAACTTTATATTAGCCACTAATATACTTACAAAGAGGTTAGAAAACTATTTGAAGAAGAGGGGGAAATCAGTGGGATCTATTATTAATTAGAACATTTTCCCTGAGAAGAGCAATAAACTTTAAAAAACTACAGAAAAAATATTAAAATGTAAAGAATTAATTAAAATGTCACTTTTCCACTTTTATTTATTACAACAACAGATTTTTTTAAAAGATTCAGTATCACTCCCAAAAGACACTTTTGTCAGCTGGAGACAGAGATGGCCTGAGATACTGAGGTGATGGAAAAAAATTGTCCGGATATGCAAAACATTGAATTATTTCTTTTCCTCTACCAAGATGGAGGAGAAAACTTTTCTTTCATTTTCTTTCTTCTTTATGGATTTTCTTTCTTAGGAGAAATGAGGCACTTAAAAATTTAAGGAGACAAAACTGCCATTTCATTTGAAAAACTAAATTCTAGTCCATTGGACTAATTTGCTATATAATGTCATTTTGATAAGGCTTTGTTTCTAAAAAGAAACTATGCAGGATAAATCTGTGTTCAGCCTTGGTTTTACATGGTGTATTCTTGCCTCATGAATATACTTGTAAAGGTTCAGAAGATTACTAGACCTGTATTTCCCTTCTCTCCTGGTGCAGAGCAGAGAGCTAGAGTCTTTGCTTACCCATAAGGACAAGAAAGGATGTGCCAGAGTGCTCTTGGAGGACAGAGGAAGCATAAAATATGTGGATGTGGCTGCAAAGGCAGCTGCATATTAGATTGTTCTCCAGTGCTTTGTCTTGAAAAGGCACTAATCCAGATTTAGGAGCATGGCAGAACTTGTACTGATAGTCTCAACAGGATGTTAAGACAAACACACTGAGTAAATAATTCAACACAGTGAATAAATATGAGAGAAATTAAGGCAAAACTCATTTATGGGAGGAGTGCATTTGAGGTAGAAAAGCATCAGAAACTGTTCACTGAAATACTGAAGGGGATACTGAAACTGTTGATGGTATTGGGTAACAACTGATCACAGACAGAAAAGGATTGCAGAGTTGGAAGATTTTACTTGAAACTTAAATGCACAAGACAGTGTAGCTATATTACAAATCTTAGAACTATGACATCCATAGATAACTCTCCAAAATATCTGAGGTTTAAGAAATATTTTTCCCTTGTGGGACAAGAAACTCCAGGTGATGGAATAGAGCAATAGAGAATGCTTTCTCAGAACAGACAGATTGTACTGTCCAGCAAGAGCAACAAACCAAAGCAGCTGGGGATTTACAACAAATATACAGGCTAAATGAAAGGAACCATGGAAACAGAACATGGAATTCATCACATCAAATTTTAGCTACATAAAAATTAGACCTATTTTAACTGTCCATCTGTAGTTAGTGGAGAAAACAATTTTCTCTACTGGGTGAATCATTTAAATCTCAGTCAAAGACAAGTGGGATTAACAGCTTTCTGAAAATGCATACCCCTTTCCCCTGACAGCAAGTTTTAAAATTTTACTTTAGTGGGTAACTTTTGATTAATATTTGATGAAACAACGGACTTTTCTCAGTCTGATCATTACACTGGAAAATAACATGGAAAGGAGTAGAACAATGTCTTGTCTTTCAGTCATGACCTTAAGGTTTTGAATCAAAACCACTTTTTGTCCTAAAGTGATTTCTGAAATGAAAGAAAAAAGGAAAAGTGATTGAGCAGAAATCTACATTGAAAAAGGTAACTGCATTTTGACTAGCACATGTAAAGACATCCAGTGCACAGAAACTGCATAAAGAAGCAACCATTCAACTGCTACATTTGCAATGATGTTATTAGATTAATGACCAGTTCAATTCCGGCTGGTACACAGAGTCATCTGCAATGTAATCCAAGCAACACTGATAAACTGCAATATTAGATCAATGACCAATTTGATTCCAGATGGACTGTGGAGCCAGACACAATATAATCCTAGCAATACTGATAAGCAGAGAAATATGAGTGTTATAATGATGACACTAAAACTATCTGAGGCCAGCCCAAAAATGCAGGCTGTCAATAAGGCACCACAAAAGAGCAGACAGTGCTGTTTGGAGCTTGGAACTCACTTCTGACAGACAGAAGCATCACTTGCTATAGAAAGGAAGAGCAATACAATCTACTAAACTGGTCAGAATATAAAATGAGATCATCCTTAAATACAGACAGAGCTAGTCGTTCCAGCAATCCAGAGAGAGCCAGGAATCCAAAAATTAAAGAATAGTCTCATCTTCCTTCTTCCACTAGGTAGTCCATAGGCATGAGGAATGTGAAGTTAATTTCAATTCAGTGCAAATATTCTCTTTTTTTATTATATTAAAATAGTTTCTGACACCTTGAATTAAATGAATGATCATCTATGAAAACATTGCCACACTGCCATACAGGCCAGTAGTTGGATATGCTTTCAGACACAATCAGTATTATACAGATCCTCCAAAGTGCACTGGATCACACTAGAAGGATCGGCAGCCATCACAGTTGTATCTGATACTGATGTTTTAAAGGACAGAGATTCCAAGAAAAATTATGTCTACAACCATGGTATTATGCTAAAATAAGTTATAAATAGATTTTGGGAACCTGATGTTAGGCTAAGTTCAGTGAGGTTGAAGCTAATCAAAACTGATTCCTTGTTTATATATGTTTACCTTTTAGGGACCATAGTAATATACAGACAGAGAAACCAAAGCAATTCCAAACTTACAGTAAGACATATTAATAGATGTTTTTCTATTTGGTACACAGATGTCAGGAGTCTCAAAACCCTTAAAATATTAACACAGCATAATGCAGCATGGCATTTCCAGCAAACTAAGTTGAACAATGAAATGACACACCAGATCTTACGAACAGAGCAAGTAGAGCACCTAGGGGTCTCTGAGTGGTGAGTCTTCAGAAAGAACCACAGCTGAAAAAAAGATTATTGCTTAGCACTTTTAGCAGTTTCCAAACATTGCAAAGATTAAAGGCTCAAATTTTCAAAGGAAAAAAAAGCCCATCCATCCAAGAATTGCAGATGGCTGTGCTTAGTTTCCCAGGAAACTTAGATTCTGACCAGTTGAGCTCTGCTTGTCCCACAGACCCCGTATTATAACCTTCAATGTCTCTCAGCTTCTAAGACTCATACTATATGCTATTCATGTTTTGAACATTTGGCTTCACTGTTTCTGCCGACACCATAGTACCTGTTAATCATATTTTGTAGAAGCAGACTCTGAGGAAGACACTCAGGTAAGAACTGTGACCAAAAGACTGAAACATACCTAACACAGTTCACTTGCGTAAAAGGTCACAGCAGAATTTGAGTGATTCAGGATTAGATGGGAATGACATGGACAGCATCTTTCAGATGTTAGGGACTTATTAAGTATTGGGAAGGCAGAGTTAAGAGGCATGAGGAAGAAAATAATCTCTCCCTGTAAGTGTTGAATCATCCTAGCACATTTCCTAGAGACTAGTAACACCTTACAGAGATCCACAGGCCTGTAAGTCATTCATCAGAAACAGAACAATGTTTAAAGGAAAGAACAATTTAAAGGGATTTTATATGAAAGGGTAGAGTTACAGAAATTAGGTACTTCAAACAGATGTCAGTAGCACTTCTGCAACAATTTCAGTTGAGAGAAAATCTGTTTTATATTTTAAAAGAATTGATGTAGAAGGACCAACATGCCTGAAAAATCTGTTTGCAAGCAGCAAGGTACAAGATGAATCAGAAAGAGAATAGGATAAAATTTATATTTTTCCTGGCACCTTTGTGGAGCATTTCCCATAAGGAAAGGCTGAGGACACTACGGCTGTTTAGCCTAGAGAAGAGAAAACTGATGGGGAATTTCATCAATTCCCTTCTGAAGGGAAGGACATAAGGCAGACAAAGCCAGACTATTCATTCGTGTCCAGTGGTATGGCAAGAGGGAATGGGCACAAACCAAAACACAGATGGTCCTGTCTGAACATCAGGAAACACTTTTTTACTTTGAAGTTGACTGATTACCAGCAGAAGTTACCTAGAGACATCATGGAGTCTCCACCTTTGGAGATATTCAAAACCAAGTTGGTCATGGACCTGGGCAACCGGCTCTAGGTGGCTCTGCTTGAGCTGGAAAGCTGGATCGGATGATCTCCAGATGTATTTCTGTGGAAATACACATCCAGATGGAATTCTGTGTGATTCTCTATGTCAGACCCCCTGGCTGGACACAGATAGTACTCCTGAAAGAAAGGTGAAGTAACAGCACAAGGAAGGCAGACTCCATGAAGTTGCCTCTGATCCTTCCTTTAGTCAGTGTCTAAACCTGGGTACAACCTTCAAATAACTATTTCCTGCTTCAAAAGGAGTTCTACAGAAAGGATTCAGCTTGACATTTTTCACCATGGCTTTGAGCAATTCATGATCTTGAACATTTCCCAAATTTCAGACAGTTCTCAGTTGAGATTAGTAAGCTAAGGATCCATTGGTTGGGTGTCACACCACATTCAGTGAATTCCTCTGCACTCACACACACACACACTTGGGTTCGATATGGAAACAGAAAACCATATAATCTAATTTTTTTCTCTTATTTCCCCTAGTTTCCACTTATATTTTTACTTTTGAGATTACATAATTAATTACCTTCTTTAAGTGAATGCATTTGATTCATATTTTTAAAATGATTGTTTATCTAAGGGCTAGATATGTTGAAGAATATACATACCCATTCCCTCAAATCAAACAAAGAAGTAAATGAAACAAAACCCAGCCAAAATCAAGAAATTTAAATTAACAATTACTGTAACTGACTACCCAAAAGTAAAAGCTTTAAAATATCCCAAATGGTTATTTTTGTGTCAATTTTTTTAATTTTTAATGTGATCAGAATATTAATTACATAACACTACAAAAATATTCCTTTACCTTATGAGAGTCTTACCGTAAGTTTGTGGTGCTCTTTCTGTCCCTCCTATTACAATTGCATCCACAATCAATATGATGACCAAAATAGTTACAAGATGTACCCCGCGGTTATCAGTAGCAGAAATATTGTCCACAGAGGAAAGTTAAATCTATTTGGAAAGGAAAAAAATATCTAAATGAAATATCCTGAATGTAATTACACAGATTATCTCTCCACAGAGCTATCCAAACACTTGTATTCTGTTGTATATTCTATTCCTTTTATTCTCTGAGATATGGATGCCCCATCCCTGGAAGGGTTCGAGGTGAGGCTGAATGGGACATTGCGCAAACTTATCTAGTGGAAATTATCCCTGCCCATGACAGGGTGTTGCCCTGGTTTTACAGGGCCCCATAAGTTGTGACACTGTATCTGTAGTTTCCCACGCTTTTTCTGTAAACATGGTCCTTGTTTTTCTTAACCGGCCGGGATTGTTTTGCACTTGTAGAATTGTTTTTCATTCCTTTCCCTGGGGTGGATTGACCATGTCTTTGTCCTGTAAACCTTCAGGGGTGTTGACCCCTTTCACCAATCCTTGATTGTCTTTAGAAACATATAAAAATAGGAAAATAAAGAAGGGCAGCCCTTTTGGTCGGTGCCGCCTGGAGATTCCACTGCTGCTCTGAGACCCACGTGTTTCTTCTGTTGCCAGCTGTGCGACAACAGGGCTTTGGAATCAGATGATCTTTAAGGTCTCTTCCCAAACCATTTTCAGATCCCACGGTTCTATTATTATGCATACCTGTTATGCAATCTGATCTGAATGTTCTTCTTCCCATAATCTATGTCCTCTCAATAGGAAAATGCAGCAATGCCACATTTTTTCTCAAGCCCCACCTCATTAAAAATATTCATACACCTAGCTTTTGTTACTGGGTTTATAAAATTTCATTTGTTTAATTATGACTGTTTCTGAACTTCATCTGTAAGATTAAAGATGTAAGACTGAGAAATGGACCACGCCAGGTCCTTAGCCACTCATAACATGCAATTCAGAATTCCATTTTGTGCATAACTGACAAATTCTCCTTTCATTTACATCAGCATAATCTTGCAGTTCTACTCAAATCTGTTCAATTCACCTTAGTTTAACTGAGAGTATATATTTGTCCTAAAATTCATTTCTGTATATCATCAGAGAAGGGACATCAAACACCTGTCTTTAAGTTCGTATTCTACAATATATTTAGCAAAACACTGACGTAAGGGTGGAAGGAAAAAAATATCTAGTAATTTTTAAAGTACCTAGGTGACCTTAATCAAACTCTCAAAACAATGACTCATTTTCCTCAAAAATGAAAGGAGGATAAATCCACAGTTTTGCAGTTATTTTTGAGATGAGTTTAAGAATTGTTTACTAGAGCATAAATAAATTATATGATCTCCTTAAGTTTCTGATAAGAGAACCATCAATAACCTCACACTCTGAGGTAGCCACCAGGCAGTGAAAGGTGGGCAATACATTCCATTTATACCTTGTCCTTTTCTGGCCTGTTTAACAGCCACAAAATATGTCACCTCAGGCTCTCCACGGGAACTATGGTTACTCAGCACTGTTGGAAATTCAGCTTATTTCTTAGTGCACCTAAATCTACAGACAAAAATGTTGATTGGAATCATGTCATAGAAAGTTACAGCTGATTACAACTAATTACAGCACTGTAGACTGAAAAACAATGTTTATTCTTTCTTTGGACCCTAAGACAGAGGAAGGATGGAAAAAATGTATAAAAATATGCTGTTCTGCTTAACTACTCTATGTTTCATCTATTTCTTGGTCTGTTCTATGGTGAAACAGCATCTTTACAGACAGTGGTTTACCTGGCAGGTGTCCTTAGGTAGAGAGAGTTTGGTGTTCAGTATCTGCACCAATGGCTGTCCTATTTTCACTGCTGTTCAAGGGTTTTTCCTGATTATTCCTCTGTAACTTAGTCATGTAACACTTTTCAAAATTCAGTCCTCTTGGTTTGATGGTCTTCTTGAAGGTCCACCATTTTTTCATGGAGAGCAGCTTCATGACCTCATGCATCCCAAACAAAGTATTTACTGAAATTGCTCCAGATATAAGCAGGTTTTTTTATTACTTCTTTTCTCATAGATACTTTTAGAATTTACTTTTAACCAACTTGTATTTTTTGCCTAGATTCCTTGATCAAAAGAGTGATTCCAAGTTTAGGTAAACTTTGGTTAGAAATAAAAAGAAAACATAAAGAAGTAGTATAAAGCAAAAAATTAGAACAGTGCATCTTTCTTTGCACATACCATTTTTTAAAAAAGTGATAAAACAAATCTTAAAGCTTCTTTTTATATTTCCTGATCATACAAATCTAATCCTCATATGCCTTATGTCCATACAAAGAGGCAAGCTTTGAAACATGCCTTGAAGGTCAAGAAACAAATGGTTTAGGATACCAATGAATGAAGGATCCTAAAGGAAAGAAAATAAAACAGGGCTTCTGTTCTACGTCACATATATTCAGCAAAGAGAACAAAGGATCAAGCTTTCATTATAATGACAGGAATGCAGCTCAAGCTGACAAGCATGAGAAGAGGGAAAAATCTCTCATTGAGTGATTTTGAAATTAAAATCAACATTGCAGTTTTCACACGAAAAGCCACAGGCAGCTAGAAAGTTCTCAGAACACTGGCAAATTAACTGATCTGAATAACTGATTCTTCAACACCATGACCGACTGAAAATTACTTGAGGTTAACCTGTTCTTTTAGTTCTTTAGATTTTATTGCAGAAATAAAGCCTATTTTTTTCCTTCTTTGTTGTTCCTTTGTGGTAAACAAATTTTTTAATCAGGTTCATAAAAATCAATTGATTTTTAGGCCATTTATCCTCTTATTAGAATTAAATATTGATATATTAATTTTAACACACTTGTTAAGCTATCAAACTTAAATGTTTCAATGGTCACGGGTTTTTTTCTTCTTTTTTTTTCCTGCCAAAAGTGCTAGTTGAATTCGGTTTACAACCAATTTCAGCTAAGCCAAATTTTCAAGTGTCCATATATAATTTATTTGCTGAAAAGCTTTTCCTTGTGCTTTTTCTAGTAACTTTCTGCTGTCCAACACCTTTATTGGATATTCAGTGACTTCTACATGTGTAAATGTACTTTGCTTAGGTATAAACATTATTGAGAGGGACATGTAGATTTTTTCAAATCCTCTGCAGTTCTCTAATCCCATAGGTTTGATATCAGAGCCTTTTCCTGAGGGTTTACTGTTACAATCTGCTTTTTGGTCAGAGAGAGCAACCATTCCATGACTGAAAAGTGTTCTCCCCTGCCATTATACCCAGGATGGACACAAGTACAAATCCCCAGAGAAAAATGTCTGGATGAAGGAAAGATGACATGATTCACCTTAACACCTTGTCCAGTACTGTCTTTCATTTTCCCAGTCATGATAGGATTTGAAAGCTACATCTTCTGAGGTTCTACACATTCTGAACATAGGTGCTGGTTGTTGTGCCACAGAGGAGACATGAAAGCAGTATACAAGAGTATGATAAAGTCAAATGCAGTGTCAGCACCAAAGATACCTAGGATAGATACTGACCCTTAAATGTTTCAAGCTTTGAAGTTATTTTTAAAAGTGGTCAACAGGTCATTCTTTCACATACTTTCAAAATGTAGCATAAATTGGAAGAATGCACTGGACCAAGACAGGAAGAGTCAGCAGACATCAAGGAGCACAGATCAATTTCTCCACCAAACAGGGAGGGCAAGAATACTTTTCAAGTCTGCCCCAAAGGTTCTCTTTGCAGATAAATAGATAGCTCAGCACAAAGCATATGAGTTCCTGGAATCCAAGGATTCCTCAGAACACATGAATGTGAGGGAAAAATTAATTCATGAAGCAAAAGAGGCAGAAGAAATTTAGCTCTAACTTGGCTTGACCTGCCTAATGTGTGTTTCCATCTCTGTTGCTTTAATAAAGACTACACTAAGGAAAGACCATAGTCCTGGAAAGATTCAGCCACATACTGGCAAATATTTCAGCTTCCTGTGTGTGTTCATTTTCGTGGCTGAGAGAGATATTGAAGAGACTTGAAATACAATGTTTAAAGGAAAAATCTCAGTCTGAGGACTTTTATGAATTGCAAACAAAAGTTAAATAGACAACAAGGAGAGAATGGATGTAATAGTTCCCTAAAGGAAACAGAAAGACCAACAGATAATAAAGTAAAATCCTTCAATAAAAAAATGTCTGTACGAGAACTTGGATGTAAACAACAGAAATATGCTTCAGGTACTACATACTTATATAAATAAACTTTATAAGGGATGGCTGTTGGGCCTGACCTGTTTCTTGCAATGAGAAAACTTTCACTGTGTTCAATGACATAGAATTAGGTCATAGGTTTGCAAATGATTAAGTGTTTATTCGAATAATAGTGAAGGAGAAAGTAGTGTTTTCAATTTAAATGAGCTCAGGTTCTCTCAGATATTTCCTAGGTGAATGTCTCATGTGGTCAAGCAAGTGATAATGGCCATGCTAACATTGCCAAGCACAGCTCAACCTAGGAAGTGGAGTAGAAAGAGTACCTGCTTGTGTTAGAAACATGGGGGGAAAGTAGTTGGAAGCATCATTGTTTTCCTAGTTGGCATGTTTTCCTGCAGAGACCGTTCCAAAAATGATTGAAGTAATTGGCACCAGAGGGAAAAGAGAAGGGAAGTCTGATTAAGGCCACTGAAATCAGCAGAAAAAAATCATTTCATTGGTAGAAAGAGTGGAAGTGTAGCCACCTGAAAGCAATGAGAAGGGCTACTGTTGCCAGAGAAACGTTCAAGACCAGATGAAGTGCCTATTCCTTTGAAAAGGTCACTCGAGACTGGTAGTCTTGGGGTTTGCCTTTTCCTAATTCAAAAGGACTGTTTCAGGGGCAGTATCAGAGTAAAAATACGTAGCAGTAATAGCAAGTGGGGAACATTAATGAGACCACATTTAACCACCTTAAACACAGCTCTTTTTTATTTGCAAAAGGGAAGATAAGTAAATGTAGTGTTAGCTAGGACTGTGGTGTAGGAGATCTGGCACATGACAATTGAGTAGGAGAGGGAAGTGAGTAAATAAAGTAATTTTAAGACCATATGCTCCGAGAAACAGGAATTTGTGGATAAGGAAGTGAAAGGCTGCACATTTGTCCAGGTGTCTTTGGCAGTGGTGCATTTTCAGTATATGTCACCCAAAGTGAATTATGAAAGTTCAGTGAATGTATTTAGCTTTTATTAAGAATAAATGAACTACTCAGGATTTTGAGAAAGGTTTAGCTTGTGAAATGTGCTCTCTTTTCTGGAAGAGGGCAAGGTATTACTTTTAAGCTGATGCATAGTTAGATGTGAGTCACATTTAAGTGAATTGATTTTTTTGCCTATAAAACTAAGTAGTCTATCCACAAGACAGTAGAAAAGCTAAGTACTAAACAATGAAGTCATCGATTGTGCAAAAAAGTACACAGTTACTGACTTAACGATTTCATCTTGTTAAACATACATAAAGCTGAATTGGAAGTTCCATGAGAAAGGTGTTCCACATCAGAAAATCCTCAAAAGACTGGAGGAAAATCTCTGGAAACCAAGGATAAAGCTAAGAGAGAGACAGAGACATAGAGAAGCCAGAAGAAAATGAAAATGTAAAAATGAAAAAACTTCTGGGGTTTGAAAACAATTGCTAAGAAGATTAATGAAAAGTATTTTTCACATCTGTTCTCTGTGCATCCATGAATATCTGTTTCTGGTTTTTCTGTATGAGTCTGATCTAAAGGTCACTGAAGGCATCCTGAAAAAAATCCTAGAGACTCCAATCAGTCAAGGAAAATAATCTTTTGATACCTAACAAACACCGTCCATAATCATGCCATGTAAGTTTGTAACTGTCTTTCACACCTGGAAGAAAGTGTGATTTGCCAGGTTATAACATCTCAGATATCTATCCCGGTTTCCACAATACCTGTCTTTTTCCTGACTATTGTTCTCTAAAAAGCTGTTTATTTTTGATGGTTTGGTCCTGTCTTTATGCAGAGCCTGCTACAAAGTTGTCATGAGGTTTTAAAAGATATTAATTAAAACAAACCCCATAATGTAAGAATAAACCCCTGAAAAGTAGGTCCCATATGCATATCTAGATATTTATGTCAATAAATAAGGCATTTACTTGTGTGGAGAAGTCTGTGAGAGAGAGGCAAGGGATACAAACACCATGAACTGCATTTGAGTTTTTGAGAGGGGACCCAGTCACACTGTACAAATGAGAGAGACTGGCAGGCATTTCCATAGGCAAAAGGATCAGTGGTATTTCTAAAAGCTGTTGTGTGATCCTAGACACAAGTGTCTACCAGAGACAAGTAGCTCTAGTTAACTTTTTTCAGATTTCCAGTCCACCAGCGTCCGAGTAAAATCTTAATTATATGACAAAAATAAAACAGAAAAAGTAGAAAAAAAAAGAACATAAAAACCACTTTACTCATTATTTTTTATTCAGTTGTCTAGATTTTATATAGGTGTTTATGGTACAAATATCAACATGAGCAGCACAAGAAATGTCAAAGAAAAAAAAAAGGAAAGATTCCATTTAAACTTTTGCAGCTGTGAAATGTACAGGCTAATCTTGAAAATTTTCTCCACTGTTTTCTTCCTTTATCTGATAAAGAGATGGGAAGACTGGGAAAAATTTCTACAAGTCTCAGGCTGCATGGAATTATTTTAAATTCATGCACAAATGGAGACTTTCCCAATCAACTTTATTTCTCTTTTTAAATTTTTTACTGTTCATTTAAAAATGCCTATCTTCAACCTGGCTTTCATAATCATTTTATTTGTCATAATGGTTCATGTCTAATTTCCTAAAAAGGTTTGAGTAGTTCTCTGTATTTTAAAATATGCATTTTCACCCACAGAGATTTATGCTTGAAAAACCTAAGTAAGAGATGACCTTGGTAAGTAGAACACTGCATCGGGACTTCAGTTATTTTTCTTTGAGCTCAGTTAAGAGTGCTTGGAGTAGACTAAAATTACTCACTCAACTTGTCTGTCTTCGCAGTCAGTCCAGAGACAAATCCAATTAGTGATAATTAATGATGCTTTTGTTATGTGGGAAGATGGGTGTAATGCGAGAAAATCAAAGAAAATGCACGTGTAGAAATAATTTATATTTCTTGGTGCAAGTTGTTTCACCGGCTGGTGCAATTCAAATGCAGGTGCTCAAGACAAATTCTATATTCCATTCCCCAAAGCAGATTTTAGTGAGTAATTGAAGTGAAAAGGGTTCTCTGTGGCAATTAGGGTTTTTTAGTATTCTCAAAATGGAAGATGGGGAAAGCAGCAGAAAACTGGCAGACACATAAAGCTCTGCTCCTTCCACTCAAGAAGAGGAAAACTCTTATGGCTGTTTTGCTGTCAATCACATACATGAAATTCCTCTGTTCCTGCATAGGAAATGCCATTCCTAGTTTTAAAGGCAAAAAGGACCCAGCTCTAGGCCACGGAGATCTTGCCTCGAGCAAACTCCAAATAAATGTGTCCAAGGCAGTAGTGACTCAGAGAAATATTTCTAAGGCTGATATACAACCCATTAGACTAGGATAATTTTGCTCTAAAAATCTATGAAGCTAAGATTAGGAAGGTCAAAGCATATTCAAGGAAGTAAACATTTTCCAGTCAATCCTCAGAAACTCAGTAGGGAATTGCATATACATATTTAGTGATCTCAAAAGGTGAACTCTTAGGAAGAAGGAAATACTTTTCTATTCCTGAGCTTATAACTCAATCTGTTGCAGATATCCTTAGAAATCCCATCACAGCTGCTAGCAGATTGGGTCACTGTAGATGAGATTCACTGCAGGTAGAAAAAAAATATTTTTAGGAAATCTAAACCCACATTTTTTTCTTTAATATATATTTTATAATTTAGTTTCAAAAAACAGTGATACAAATAATTATGAGTGAAGTAAGCTAACATTGTTATGTGAGAATATTACTATTAATGTGTCTCCTTTATAATAGGTCAATGTCTTTGTGAGCCTTACTTATTGTTGTAGAACTGTCAAAAGAATTCAACTCCAAATTAGGCATCTAGATGAAGCAGTTCTCAAGAGCATGCACTCAGCAGATCCATTCTTCTCAGCGGGACATGCTGAGAGTTTAATACCTCAGAATATCTCTCTGGTTCATTTATATGTTTAAATGGAAATTAACTTTTTGGATGCTCTGTCTTCTCATATTGATATCAAACCAGGAGTTGCTGAGTTGCTGATTGCTTTTGACAATATGTCTTTGAAACTTTAATAGCAAAGACCATTCAATGTTATTACACAAAAATAATAAATGTAAAGTTTTTAACATTATTTAGACAAGAACTAGGTATTCAAACCATATTTACATATTTAAAATCCATAAAGAGCATGCTTATCCTGAACTTATGCAACCTGAGATGTCTGATTCATTCTGATAAAAAATATTCTTATCAAATATTGCAATAAAAACAGTATTAGTTTTTTCCTCCCTAAAATCAAAAAAGGCCAGTCTTTTCTTTTACTGGATATTGGGTACTAACACAACTGAAAAAAATACAGAAGGACTGAATTCCCTTAGACAAAAATATATTTCAGAAGAATACAGTGATTTCTTTCTACCTCAGAAATATATATTACAAGCTTGGAAGTGTTTTTTCATCTATTAAATTTCATTAATTTTAAGAAAATTCTGAATTTCCAGACTGGTACATTGTGAAGACTGGGAATCTTTCTCAAAAATCAGGAATCCATTCGAAAACAATCAATTTTAATAATAACATAGCCTGAAAAGACCTAGCTCAGCTATGCTCTGCTTAGTTCAGGAAAAGCACCTGAACTCTTGCTTCCCAATTCCTAGGGGAGGTTTCCAGTCAACTGTCTGCAAAAAGTATCACTGACTTACTCTCTTCATTCTTTTTTTTTTTTCTCTCCCTGTCTTAGCCTTAAAGAAGTTACAAACAAAAGTTTCACCAATTCTTTAGTCAAATCAAGTCTGTGGCTGTTCTTCCCAGAGTATAATCAACAAGAGACAGAAAAGCTTGTAGAGCACAGCAGCTCTTTGTTAACTCTGAGTTCAGTGATAGAAGGTGAGATGTTATTTTCAGTACTTTCTGCCTTTTTGCATTTCTGAATGGAAAGAGTTCTTATGTGTTCAAAGACCACAACACTATAGAGGATTTTGGGGCACTGCTGAGAGCCACTTGGAAAATTGAAAAAGTGCAGAATATAGATGTTTGTCTCTTTAGATGGCTATCTCAGAGACAGTACAACTTGTTCTTTCTATGATCAATATCTCCCCATATTAAAATAATGCATACCATTAGCTTATCAGCAACAAAAGAACCTGAGGCTATTAAACTGTTCTATTTATGTAAGGCTCCTCAAATATACCATCTCAATCTGCAATACTATCAATATTTTAAAATGCCATCAGAAACACTTAGAAGTTTACTTAGTCAATAGCACATGAATAAATGTTTTTTTCTCTGGCTTAATGATTAAAAACTTTCTGGATTTGTATTTAGATTTTTAATACCATTAATATTTTATGAATGGTTGATTTTAATGGACACTGTGTTTCAAATTGCTTCTTCCAATACTGAATGAGGTTGGCCTCCTCTATCAGACATTCACAAGTCAATAAGGTCATAATAACCCATTGACAGCAAAAAGCATGAGCCTCTACAAGGAGTGGTAAACAGAAGACAGAATGGCTTCTACTTCTGAGTTACAGGGATCTTCTATTGCATTTTAGATACAAAACTCCTGTGAATTAGTCTTCTTAGCCTCAATTTACTGAGGATGTGAAAAACAGATTTAAAACTCTTTAATATAATTTTCTCTTTTTGTTTTCTCACAACATGCACCTAAATCTGATATAAGGAAAATAACTCTATTGTGTAAATATATGCCAGAGTTTCAAAGTTGTTTTGATAAGAAAGGACCCAATAAGATCTACGATTTTATTAAACAGTAAGGTAAGTTAGAAACATAATTTCCAATGAAACTGTGCATTTAGTGAGCTGGTCAATTATTAATTCAGACATCTAAAACCCAAGCACAGAGTGCAAACATGGTGACTTATCATGGAAGTGTTGAGTCACCATCCTTGGAGGTATTTAAAAATGTGAGGATGTGGTGCTTAGGGACACAATTTAGTGGTAGACTTGACAGTGCTGGATTATGATTGGAAATAGATGATCTTAAAGGTCTTGTCCAACCTAGAAGACATTACCATACTACAACCTCTCAGGCAACCACTTTAAAAATTGACTACCATATCAAGAAGAAGATATTCTCCTAGTAAATAGAGAATTAGGTTTGACTCCGCTCTGGATTTTAGGTAATAGAGCCAAATTTCCCTCCTGTATAGAGAACTCTAACTAACAGGTCATTAGCAGAAAACTTTGCCTCCTTTGCCTCTTCATTGCAATGGAAGCTTTGGTCCATACAGCTTTCTTTGTACTGGGCACACTGCCACCCACATGCCTTGGGCATAGTCAGCATGACTCCTATGTCACATTCCTTATGAATGAAGTTGGAAACTAGGAAGAAACCAGGTACCAAGCTGCCCATGCTCTTCTGTAGAATCTCATAATTAGGCCTCTAAGTAAGTCTCAGATCAAAGGGAGTGAATTATACAAATCCAGTCATCACTGGTATGATAAAGCCCATCAAACACAAGCTTTCTGAACTTATTTCTTAGTCTAAGCCATCTAACGTCCTCTTAAATCCTACTTTAAAAGCCCAAGTGGTATTTGAACTCTCAAGTATGCACTCACCCATATTGCCCAATTTCAGAAGCAGTTAGTGGGTGTAATAAATGAAGTTATAGAGTCATGAAATACAGAAAGTCAATTAGGGAATTTGTGTGGTGGAAATAACAGTCTGCCAAAGTATGAAGAAAGAGACAGAGATGAAATCAAGTTCACTTCAATCTTCAAACTTTAGTATTTATATGTCCTTTGTCACCTTTTTTTTCAGCTTAAGTATAGATGTTCTGCTTTCAAAATGTCAAGAAAGTTCCTAAACTTTATCATATGATTTTCCCTTTTTATCTGATGCAAATTAATATTTATGAAATTCCCAGGCTTGAGAATGCTCTACCTGTATATGCTGTTATAAAGGATTGGATTTGAGACAAGAAAAAAACATTCACATGATGTCCAATTTAAAAAGTCCCTTGGTGATCATCTGGGACAAATTTGATTTTCATTTCATATTTAAAATTATAAGAACAGTAATAAAAATTACAAGAACAGAATACACCAAGGATATCATAGCAAATACTTAGATGAAACTTTCTAGTTATTTATGATAATCTCGTCATTCCTTCCTGCAGAGGAAAAGTCTCTCTCTATATATATACCCTAGACAATAAAAGATTCAAATTTTCAAAAAGAGAACTGTATACAATTACTGAAGTTTCAAAATGAAATATCAGTAATGCTGTGTGTGTTTATTATGAAGCCCTCAAAGCCTTCAAATTCCGTAAAACATGGTCTTCTGAAAAAGTGCTTAAAGGTGGCACCTTGCAAGTAATGCAGTATGGAAAAATTCACATTGTGTTTTCTTCTATGTAACTATGAAGCCAAAAGGACATGTTTTCAGACTCATTTAACCCCCCACACTTTTTTCAGAACATTTTCCTCTCAACTTTTCAGAACTTGCTAGAAACCAAATAGAAACAGGAAAAACCAAAGTTACCAGATGAAAAGGGAAGATAAAAATATTATTTAAGTAAATGCAGCCAACTGTAGGACTAGCTAACACTGCCAGATGAGTTTATCCCTTGTGTTATGGAAGAAATATGGTTGATTGTCTAAGTGTTTCACTGTTCTCATTCCATCAGAAAAGATGTGAACAATTTTGACACTTGAATGGTTGAGGGGCTATGATAAAATTCATATATGTGTAGCCTTACACTGTATATTAAAAAAAAAAAACCAAACAAACACCACACACAGACTTTCCTATTTCAGAAAATTTTGGAGGGTTTTTCTGTATTTCACTAAGTTCAAATATACCCTTCTGGGAAAGACATAATGACAACTATACCTAGCCTTTCTGTGAATGCTGATGTTAGGTGCAGCTGGATACCTCCAATGGAATGGACTATGTCAGACTCCTCGTTGCTCTTCCCTAGCTTAGCACATCATTTGCAAGAAGTAATTATCTTGGAAAACTCTACTTCTGTTTGAATTTTGTCAAGATTGTCCAGACAATTAGAAACTTATTCTAAAGGCACTAACACCTAAAGGTTAGCTGCCAAGTACATAGGTGCTCATATAACTACTTATGTTGGTACACAAGTCTCTTTTCCTTTTAAAAATAAGCTAAACAGATAAACAAGTACATACTTGTTACTATAGATGCAAAAACATGTTGGTCAGTTTACAAACCACCATATGAATTATGCATGAGATAGGAAACGAAGAAGCCAATGCAGTCTAAAGTCTGTTTGGTATTAAAGGGCTCTATTTTCCTGCCAGCATCACTGGGCTTTTGGACATTTCCACCAGAAAATCCAATCTATTGACAGCTAATGGAAAGTCTTCTTTCTCCAAAGTGGCAGGGACTAGTATATTTAGGAAAGCTCTATTTCCCATGCTGCATGTATTGTGAGATTAGCAGACAGCTCTGATACGTTTGTGGCAGCACACATGCTTCTCTGTAAGAGGTTTGCTTTCCTCTAACTGCATCATATTATTTCCTTTGTATCTCCCAGTAGTGATGGCTAAAAGCTGAAATTCTAGTAATAATTGTGGCTGAAAATAGTAGTGAACAATAGTCAGAAGTTATTTTTACAATACCTGGAGATTCAAAATTGTCAAAGATAAGGAATTACTTCTTTTCTGCTTCGCAGTTATCAAATAATTACTTTATGGGAAAAAATAAAGTGATATAATCTTTTTATGTAGCTGGTAGGTTCAAAGACTGATGTCATCCCTGAAAAAGACAGGAAGGCTCTGTTGAAGAGAAGTGTAGCAGTGCAAGAAAAATTCAAAAAGCAAATGTGAAATTAATGAAACTGACCTGAGATTTACATATATACAACTTAACTTTCAGATCAGTATTAAAAACAATACAATTAATGTATATTTTGAGTGAGTTCCAGCATTCTCTTTCCTATAAGCAATTATTTTAAAAGTGCAATATTAATGAACCTAGAGTATTACAGCACTCACAGACTGTACCTGTATTACAGGTTTTATAAAAAATTTATGTCATTAACATTTCCCCTTTGCTGAAGCCCTCAGGATTTTGGTACTAAAGGGTTTGATCTTGCTGTAAGATGTATGCACAGAGCTGCTAAACCTGGCCTTCGGAAATCTGTGTAAGGCCTTTAGTAAAAACTAATTCATAGAATCATATTAGAAATTCTTGTTGGAAAATACCTTGAAGACCATCAAGTCCAACCCCACACTGCCAAGTCCACCACTAAACCTAAGTGCCCCTAAGTGTCACATCCACACGTTTTTTAAATACCTTCAGGACTGGTGACTTAACCACTTCCCTGGGCAGCCTGTTCCAAGGCTTGACAACACTTATGGTGAAGGAATTTTTCCTAACATACAATCACAAACTCCCCTGGAGACTCTGGAGGCTATTTCCTCTTGTCCTGCTCCTTGTTGTTTGGAAGAAGAGGCTGACCCCACCTGGCTACAGTGTCCTTTCAGGTAATTGAGGAGAGCAATAATGTTCCCTCTGAACCTCCTTTCCTCCAGGCTAAACAACCCCCAGCTCCCTCAGCCGCTTCTCATCAGACTTGTGCTCCAGAACCTTTACCACGTCCACTTTGCTGGACATGCTCCAGCACTTCAGTGTCTTTCTTGTCATGAAGGGGCCAAAACTGAACATAGGATTTTGGTTGTGGTCTTACCAGTGTTGACTACGGGGAGACAATTATTTTCCTAGACCTGCTGGCCACACGATTTTTCAATAGAAGCCAAGGATGCCATTGGCCTTTTTGGACACCTGGGCACCCACTGGTTCCCGTTTAACCAGCGTCAGCCAGAATCCCTAGGTCCTTTTCCAACTGGCACCCTTCCAGCCACTCTACCCCCAGCCTGTAGTGCCACATGGGGCTGTTGCAACCCAAGTACTGGACCTGGTATTTGGTCATGTTCAACTTCCTACAGCTGGCCTTGATCCATTGATCCAGCATGTTTGGAACCCTTCCTACTCCCACTCAAACTGGCTTAACGTGCTAATGGAGTAAGGCTGCACTTGATGCCCTTGTCCAGATTGTCCATAAAGATATCAAACAGGACTAGCCTCAATACTGAGACCTGGGGAAGCCCATTGGTCATTGGCTACCAGCTGGATGTAACTCCATTCACCATGACTCTTTGTGCCCAGACATCCAGACAGTGCACCTGTTGAAGTCATAAGCAGCCAGTTTCTCCAGAAGAATGCTGTGGGAAATGGTGTCAAAAGCTTTACTAAAGCATCCTTCTTTCCCTCATCCACTAAGTGCCATAGAAGCAGGCTAGGGAAGTCAGGCAGGACTTGCCTTTCACAAACCCATGCTGGCTGAGTCTGATACTCTAGTTTTCCTGTATGTGCCATGTGATGGCACTCAAGATACTCTGTAACCATCCCCAGCACCAAGGTCAGGCTGATACACCTGTAGTTCCCTAGATCCTCCTTTTGGCCCTTGTAGATGGGAGTCACATTTGCCAACTTCCATTTGTGCTTGATGAGCACTTCCATCAGTTCTCTCCTTCAGCACCCTTGGGTGGATCTGATCCCGACCCATGGACTTGTGTGGGTCTAAATGGGGTAGCAGATCACTGATCATTCCCTCCTGGATTATGGGGACTTTATTCCCCATCCCTATGTTACAGCTCAGAGAGGTGGTACCTAAAGCACAACTGGTCTTGACTGAGGTAAGGAAGGCATTACATAGCTCATCCTTTGTCACTATGTTTCTCCTCACATCCCATCAATGATGGATATTCCCCTTAGCACATCATTTGTTGCTCATGAATTTACAGAAACCTTTTATTGTCTTTTACACCAGTAGTCAGGTTAAGTTCTATCTGGGCTTTTGTCCTTCTAAATTTTCTTCCTGCACAACTTCATGACATCCTAGTGGTCCTCCTGAGTTTCCTGCCTTTTCTTTTTTCCTGAAGTCCAGCCAAAGCTTCCTGTTTAGCCAGGCTGATCTTCCTCCCTGATGGCTCATCTTTTGGTAGAAGGGGACAGCCTGCTCCTGCATCTTTAAGACTTCCTTCTTGAATAATCTGTGTCTTTCTGGACTCCTTTTTTCATCAGGACTGCCCCCAAAGGGACTCTGACAACCAGTCTGCTAAACAGCCCTGTCCCAGAGGAGGCAGGGTGCAATTCCAGTAGTCTGTCTCTCTCTCCCTCACTCTCCATGACACTCTTCAACCTCCCAGAGCCTAAGGGCTTCTATTATGTGTTTGGGGACTTGGCCACCATTGCACCTGGCCCTGCCCAGATCCTGTCAGCTGCTGTTGTGTGAGCTGCAGGCTCCTGGCAGCTCCCTCAGCTCCCCCGAGGTTCTCCCAGTTTGGGAATCCCTCTCAGTGCACCCTGCTAGAGCACTCTGCTGTTGATCATCCTGGCACAAGGGCTGCTCTCCTCAGCAACTGATTATCCCTGCCAGAATTTTTTTTGGTGTTCAAATATTTCAACTATGTAAGTCTAAGTCTTGTTCTTGATACCCTTCACTCACCTGGGAGATGAGAGATATTTTTGTAACACTATCCTTTCTTTCTTCTCCTGCAGAGGTTCAGATAAAACCTTCCTAGAAATAGTTCCTGATATCATCAAAATTTAAAAAAAGAAAAAAAGAAAAAAATCAACTCAATATCCATATGTATAATTGATAACTTAAAATGTACATAAATAATAGCCAATGTTCCAGAGCTTATTACTTACACAGAGCTGATTAAAACAAAACTCAGGCTGATCAATATGACCCTAATTTGTCACAGCAGTACTAGGCTGGTAGAGAAACCAGTGACCCTGGCTGATAGTTTTACTTATGAGACTGTCTCTGATTCCTAATGTGCAAGTTGCAAGCAACTTCTGATCAAAATTTATTTTATAAAATTGCCTTACCTCAGAGCTATTAGCAATATTCCCTACCATAAAGTGCAGGAGGATTGTGTGAAATGTCTTTTTTCTTCAGTGTTGGTTGGAGTCTGTTGATGAGGGGTCACTCAGAGATGCTAGACCCCCAACTCTACCCAGCATTTTCAGGGATACTTCTCCCAAACCTACTTTTAGGCTCCTGGTTCATCATGCTCCTAAAATCTTTAGAGAATAAGAATACCTCATTGGTACTTGCCACTTAATCTGCAAGAAATTAATTTGTTTACACCCTTCCTTGCTGCCTCTTGTGTTTGTAGCAAGTCAGCCTCTCTTTCCTGAGCCCTACTTGCTTCAATGTAGATAAAGTTTACAGAAAAAGAAATGGCAAAAGTCGGGTTACAAATCTATAAATTTCATGATCTGCTAAGCTGTAACTACACCCAGACCACTGGAGAAAGGCCTTACATATGGCAGGTTGCTCTCCTCATATGCTAATTCCCACAGGCCATGGGAAATTCTGCCTTTCATCTCCCAAGAGGAAGCCTTTGTAACCAGAAATCCGTAAGGGATCCTGCAGGCGAATATGTGCTGATGGGACTTGTTTTTCAGACAACCCTTTTCAAAAAATGAAGTCACATCAAATAAGACATGCCTCTGCAGGTCCGTCAGGCAAAACCACACTTCTGATGCTACCCTGAGAACAACTGTCTTCTTGCTGCCAGTAAAATTTTAAAATGTGATGGAGAAGCTATCACAGTCACTGTTTAAGAGATAAGAATAGATGAGAGGGAGCTTGCTCTTCTATTAGTCTTCTTATCTGATCCAAGAATTGTGTTGACATTTTTGAAAGGATAGAAAAGTTTCCTCTGAACAGAAGCTAATTAATTTTTCCAACATGCAAATAATTTTTTCTCTTATTCTCTATGTATTTTGGGGTTTAATTTTTTTCAAAAAAATATAATTTTTTTTATTTGTTTGCAACGTTGCTTTTTGTTTGTCTGCTTTTAAAGTTTTCAGATTTAAGAATTTCCCAACTTTCTCTCTAGCAGAAAGATAGGCATTAGAACTTTTTTATTCCTGGGAGTTTGCACAAAACAGCTCTGTTCTAGGAATAATCAGGGTCTGTGTTCAGCTCAGCTGACAATATAAGGGCTACATCAGTTTTACAGAAAGAAAAATGCTAGCCTAATTAATCCTGTAAAAACAAATGGGTAAACTGCACAATTAGCTGGTAGAGGATTATGCAGCAAAAGGTAAATGCCTCAGGAACTTCACTAGCACAGCTAGTTGCCAAAGAACTCTATGCTCTGTTAGATTTGACAGCAGCTGAGCAGGATCCTGTGAATGAATGAGACTGAGTGTCAGAATAAGGCACCTACAGAAGTGCCTGAGTCCCACTCTAACCTCAGACCAAAGTCTTTGCTTGCTGTTTGATTATCGGTTTTGAGCTTCCTGGTAAAAGTTTCCATTATTGGGTCTTCCTTTCAGATCTGAAAGAGCCAAAACCAAATGCTGACAGACCTTACACCATGGAAGTTTTGAGGAGAAGAGAGACTGAAGGGTCACTTCTAGAACCATGTGTGGTGATTGGCCTTTCTGCTGCTAATTACACAAAGGAGAGTCTTTTCAGTTCTACTTTAGCAATAATATCATCTCTGTTTGCCCATTCTAGAAAAGGTGAGATGCTACCAGAGAAATACGTTTTTTTTCAGGAGAGGTTTTTCTGGGAATAACTAATGGATCATCTCTTGTTGCACTAGGAATGCTCATCATTCTTCAGCTTATGCTTTCAAAGGAGACAGCAGTTTATTAATGAACAGTCACAATGGCACTGGGGTGAGCTCCTCCACGTCAGGAAAGCATAGCTGGTCACATACTGAGAGGATCATTCAATGTTTCTTAACTTTATGCAACTCAGATCTACCCAATCAAAGAAAATCCATGTTTGAAGTTTCATACTATTTTAACGGTATAAAATATTTATCTCTCCCTTTAGTATAAAGCTTTTAGCTCTCAAAAAAGTCTAAATTCAATCCATCTGATTCATTGTGTGCCTGTGAGTGTGAGAGTGACATTGAGTAAGAGCCCAAATAATGTTCATGAAGATTTATCATTTCCATTTTCTGAAAAAAAAAAAGACCAAATTCAACTTGCTACCTGAACAGTCATTCTCATGCTTGTCCATGATGGGCCAGGATTTTTATTTACATTCCGGAGGCTATGACTATACAGCTCAGTGAAATATTGCCCTGTCAGGCACCAAGGCTTGATTGTGTATGACAACTAATTACTAGAAAGATGCCCACTGCCTGGACTGCTTGCTTGTCCCCACAGCAGTTCTTACAAACCACTTCTCAGAGCTGGTTGGAGACAGGCACCACTCCCAATGAGACAGCCCTGCATGCAGCTATCATGCTCAGAATCTGAGAGAGTTTAGAAATAGTGAAGAGGCTGGGAAGCCCTTTTTGGCCTGGTTAGGCACTAGTGTGTGTAGGGGCTGAGATTCCAGGTGTCCATTGTGACAATTCCTTCCTTTCTTTTTGCCTCCTGGGAATTTATGTCAAAAACCAGAAAGATGCTATCATTAAACATTGAAAGAGACAGAAGACAAACTCCAACACATTTCTGGACAAGAAGGAGAATATATGATAGCAATCCTGAGCCACATAAGAAGTGTAAAGAGATTGATTGCTGATTCAGGGCTACAGTACTTATTATTATAGAAGGGTGTCTTTGGAGCCTTTATTTACATACTGCTGGGGGTAATATGTTAAAGAAAATAACATCTGCTCCTTTCCTGTATCTCAAAAGTCTACCAGTTTCAAGGTACATTTTCCTCATAGATTCCCTGGTGAAATATATAGCTGCAATTAAACCTTTAGGAGTAAATTAATGTCTAAATCCTAAATAAAATAACACTTTTAAAGTTACCAAAAGTGGTCTCAAATGGCAGTAAGACATCATGCTTAGGCAACAGAACAGAGTTTCAATTAAAAGATTCATTTCACCTATTTGCTTATAAATTGTGGTTACACAGCCATTCTAATTTAAGACAGTGCTTTCCTGCAACTTTAAAATGAGCAGTTATGGCTCCCAGAAATGCTTGTACTGGTGCTAAGCTTTTGCAATCACTGTGAAAGCCAAATCAGGGAATACAACTGCATGAAACTCAACTTTTCCTCCCCAAAAAATCCATATCCAGTTTCATAACCAATCATTTACCAGCTGTCACTCCCACAGCATCAAAAAATATGGAAATAGGGAGACACAGTGGAGCAAGGTGGGTCCACACTTTTGACAACAACCTAAATTTATGTTCATTTAAAATGACTGCATAATCATGTCTTTTTATAAAGCAGTCATCAAGATTCCCTCTGCAATCAAGGGTAAATAGAAGGCAGCTCCAGAGGGTGATTCACCCCCTTTATTTTAGGAGAGAATGAATCACCCTCTGGAGCTGCCTGTCTTTCTCCATAGACTATGGATGGTCAAAACCTGATTTAGACTTATTCCTTTTTGATAACTAGAATGCGCATATGCCATCCATGGTAGCAATGAAAATGGCTGGAAGGGGATATTTAAAGGATGGATTAAAAAAATACCAACAGACTTATGAATGTCTTATTTACTCTTTGTACCAGTATTTGCAGAACTAAATATTTAAATTGACATTAGATTTTTTTCTTTTTTTTTTATAAGACTGATTTATTTGGAACTGAATTGGAAAAAAGTGAATGTAAAATGTTTCTCCCAAAGGCATGATATATTTTGGCTTATTGTGCAAATTATATACTGAAGAACATAAAAATTTTGCTAAATTTTATACCTAAGGGTTGAGGAACCCATCAGAAAATAAAGACTAATATGTTTTGTAACAAATGAGAAAACAGTCTCTAAAACAGAAGAAATTAGTTAAATTTCAGACTAAATAGGATTGAGGTTATATGACTTGCATAATTTGCCCAGGATTTAATGTATTATTATGTCATAAAATGCCAATCACTACTATCAATCATAAAGTCAATCACAGACCTCATTAAAAATTACAAACATGGGATTCACAATTCATTTAGGCAAGGTGGAGAAGAAATTAAAAATGTTTTGTTCAGGAGCAGCTGAGGCAGTGCAGCCTAATACTTCCTTAGATTTAACCCATGCTGGGTTGTACAGGCAAGGATGGTGGTGAACAAAAATCTGCTTGTGTATCTTTTGCTCGGAGGGCAGGACAGCTGTCAGCTTATTGCATTGAACCGGTCTCCACTGGGACTCAAAGCTACATCTGCACCTGTAAATAAAACTGGTCAGTCACTGCTTTTTGATACAGGTAATATCCATTCAGTAAGCTCTCCAATCAGTATCCAAACCACTAGGAGTGGTGCTTGTTCCCTACCATTCCATGGCTAGGCACAAGGTGTAATCTGCCTAAAATGCAATTTGGCCCAAGCCAGAACTATGCCAGAGACTCTGCTAACACTGCAATGTTGGATACAACAGCTCATGCCCATACCCTGACCTCTCAGAATACCACTAAGTTAGAAACTCATTTACTAACTAAGTAGTACTACTAAGCTTAGGAATCAGGTACCTTCCACTATGAACATCTGCTGAGTGCCATATTTATGCTTGCTGCGTCTCTTCATCATGTCTTTCCTGGATTGTCATCCCCACAAATTGCAGCATAGAAACCACTTACTCTTTCCTGCATAGCTCTGCCTAGATTGTAGATGGCCACCACAGGTCATTATTTATTCTTAGTACATGAGACTTCAACATGTGTGAATATTTGATCTGTCAGAGACAGAAAAACAATCTCCACCCAGGTGCCTTGGCTTACTGGCTGCTGTTAGAATATCACATCACCCCTGTGGACTATTCCTTCATATCTTACAGTAGGTGCTGAAATAAGTGCAGTCCAATGAGAAGCTTGAGCCGAGACACAGAAGATGCTGTGAGTTGTCCCTGGCCCTGGGGAATACTGGTGAACTTGTGTTGCCAAGAAAAATCTGTCTTGTTAGACACAGAATAAGGGGATTTTTCTTCGTTGCTGCTATAGAATTGCTCATCCTTAAAAGGGTACCCCATGGACTGTCATAACCCCCTGTAGTAGCTGTGGGAGGCTACTGGTGTGGGGGAAGGGGCCACCACCAGCAGATCTTTGCTCCCAGGCGGGTGGCTGGTGGTGAGGCTGAAGACCCATAAAAACCCGTATTTTCTTACAGAGAGTCCATAGTATAAGCAAAAAAGACTTCTCTCACTACATGAACTCAGAAAAAGCTATTCCAGAAGTGGTATTTTTAACTACAAGTCTAAGTGTTGCCTTTTGTGTGGTCAGTGGGAAAGAAATAAAGAGGTGGGAAGGGGGGGGGAAAGAGTGTTCTAAAGCTTTTGTTTTGATTTCTGATTATTATTATTCCTGTTTTAAGTCTGTTAATAAATTACTTTTATATTCCTTAAAATATAAACCTGCTTTGCCTACTATTAATCTTTATCTCACAACAAAAATCAAGTGATTTTGGTAAGTGTGCTGGCATTAAGCCAAAAAACTCAAATAGGTGAACCAAAACTACTACAATTGGTGCTGGTTACGACTCCCCAAACCTCTAAACCACTACAAAAAGACAAAAGAGTTCACTTAGTAAATTTTACAGACAACTACTGCACCATATACTTCACCATCAGTAAAAGAAGTTTTTAATAATTGTGGGTTTCTACGTTCCCAGTAGTCTCTTTTCTCCCCCTAGGTTTAAAAACACATTAATCTTCCGAATTTGTGACTTTTATTCAAATAATTGAAATCTTTCTTATTGAGCAAGTAGTGGTAACTAATAGTCAACACTAATTTTTCTTGCAGACAAACCCAAGAAAGACAAAACAGTGTCATCTTTGTTAATTACTGTTTTACTAGGGTAGGGTTTAATGCTAAATGACACTTACGGATTAATGCTGTGTAATCTGAATATCCTGATGGAAATGACTTCAGAAAACAGACAGGCTGAAAGCAAAGTTTAGGGAAAGTGATATTGCCCAGGGACTACCCAGGGCTTTTGAAACATGCTCCACAAGCACTAAAATGCAGTTTCTAAAGGGACTTTAGGTATCCGTTTACTTGCACTTCTCTAAAATTTTATCTAGTATATGATGTTAACTGAGATAAACCCAGATAAGACATTTCAAACAACATGCCACACTTCTCTTTTTAAGTAGGCTTAACAATCCAGCTGCATACTGTGATCCATTATGGCAGTACAAGTCACACAATTATCCTCCAGACAACATGTCATGCAGGTTACATCATGCAGCCCAGTACACAGCACAGACAAAAGTCCCAAGCCTTTGGCCCAGCTAAAAGAAAATTTGCAGTCATAAAGCAGAGGTTTAAGAAAGTTCCTTGAGTGCATACTTTTAAAGATGCATTGTGTAGAAGGTGAACTTCCTTTTCAGAATGCACCTCTTATGGCACCCCATTGTATTAATCTTGCTTTGCCTTCCAGGACCAGCTGTGACAAGTCTCAAAACATATCTGTACCATGAAAGATGTCATTTTATTTCCATTAAGTTGAATTAATCCATCTGCTCTTTCCTGCTGAGATTTATGGAAGGTAGTGTATGGGAAAAACTCCAACTACTTTAGACCTGCAGAGTGGAATAGAATGGATTTTGCTGTTACAGAAAGACTGCAAAACAGAAAGTATCCTGAAATATATTACAGTGTAAAAGAGATGAACTTGTTCCTGGAATGAAAAATCTATTTTGGATTTCCTATACTCAGTATCTTGGGTGCCTATCCTACTTAACATTAGTTTGCAGAACTTGGCTTGGACAGGGATTTAAATTTCAAGCAAAATGAAGACTTAAGAGCAAAAAAAGTAGTTTTAAGAGTTGTGTTTCTGTCTCACTTTATAACAGTAGCACTGCAAATGAGGAACAGAAACATGGCATGAAAAGCTGCTACAGTGGTAACACAGTAAATGGGAACCTTTGGACTTTGAAATTTGTTTTTTAAAAAGAAAAAAAGTAAAAAAGAACGAGAACTTATCCAGAAAAATGTATTTCTATTCTGAATGTTTTTCAAACTGTAAAAGTTCATAGTCTGTGTTTCTCCCAGAAGAATGTTGGAAGTAATTGCATCATAAATCCCTCAGAGAATATTCCACATGACCTTAGAGTGTGCTTTAATTGAAATTATTATTAATACAAATATTTTTTCTCTGCTACTCTGTTTACAACACATGTATCAATATACTGCCTTTTAAGTGTACATAATGGCTGCCAATCATCTGCAGGCCAATTTCAAAAATATTAGTAAATTTATATGTATTCTGCATTCTACAGAGTTTTGACTTCCTGGATTATTTTACTTATGGTGTCTAAATATTTCTTTCCATGTATCATGTTACTATGCTCAGTATCCTTCTTTTGTCCGTTCATTTTTATTTTCATATGACTTACTTCATATGACCTCAGCTTATGGGACACCTTTGTCTGTTGATTTCACTTTATCTTTCATGCCTAATTTTCCTGTCCTTATGGGCAGTTGCTAGACTGGCTTTATACTTGGAAGAACAATTTTTTTTTTGCATAGTTTTCATAACCTGTTAATGGAATTTAATTTTCAGTGTTGTATTGGGTTTATATGGTAACTTTAAGATAGTAGAGGGGCTGTCACACCCATTTCTATGAGAAGATGGTGATGTCTGAGAAAGGTTGTTCCAGGCAGCTCTAGGACAGATCTGCTGCTGGTCAAACAATCATCAGTGACAACAGTAGCACCTTTGTGATAATATATTTAAGAAGGAGAAAAAAAAAAAGGTGCAACAGCAGCTGGGAAAGAGGAGTGAGAATAGGTGACAGAAACAACTGACATCAAGGTCACTGAATAAAGAAAAGGAGGAGGTACTTCAGGCACCAGAGCAGTTTCCCCTGCAGCCCCTGGTGAAGACCACAGTGAGGCAGCTGTGCCCCTGCAGCTCATGGAGGTCCACAGTGGATCAGAGATCCATCCCCAGCCCATGGAGGACCCCATGCTAGGGCAGGTAGATGCCTGAAGGAGGCTGTGACCCATGGGAAGCCCATATTGGAGCAGGCTTCTGGCAGGACATGTGGCCCCATAGAGAGAGAAACCCATGCTGGAGCAGCTTTGCTGACAGGACTTGTGACTCCATGGGTGATCCATGCCAGAGAAGTCTGCTCCTGAAGGACTGTGCCCCATGGAAGGGAACCGTGCTGGATCAGAGGAAGAATGTGAGGAAGAAGTAGTGGCAGAGAGAACATGTGATGAAATGGCAGCAATCCCAATTCCTCATCGTCCTCATACCACTTTGGTGCAGGAGGTAGATAAAATGGGGGTGAAGTTGAGCCTGGAAAGAAGGTAGAAGTGAGGGGAAGTTGGTTTGTAGATTTTTTCTTATTTCTCATCAACCTGCTCTGTTCATTTGCTAATAAAATATTTTGCCTAAGCTAGGCAAAATCCTTTTTGCCTGTGATAGTAATTGCAGAGTGATCACCCTGTCCTCATCTTGACCCAGAAGATTTTATTATATTTTTCTCACTCCATTCTGTTGAGGGGGTGAAATTATAGAGAAGATTAGTAGGCACCTTGCAGCTAGACGTAAACTACCACAAACAGTATTTCTTCATTTTATTTAAGTAGCAAACAGAAGCCCCTCTCAGCTGAATGTCTTCCTAGAAATATTGTATGTTTTCTATTTTTGAGGTTCAAATTTTCTTGTAGTTGGGGACTCAAAGAATGCATAATGTTTTATGAATGAAAGCAATATATACAGACATGATTAAGAATTATTCTGGTAATAAACAGAATCACAGAATAGTTAAGGTTGGAAAGTGCCTATCTAGTTGAATTCCTTCCTCCAGCAGGGCCACCTACAACCAGCTGCCCAGAACCATGTGCAAACAGCTTTTGAATATCTCTAAGGAAATCCCCAACCTCCCTGAACAACTACATTTAATTTAAGATGTAAGCAATTTCTACAACATAGATTTGAACAGAGAGGAGTGATAAAGAGTAAAATCAGGCCAACTTTATCTTCATTATTTGCAAAGCAGAAGGTTACTGTTATGTGGCAAACCCATATCTAGTCTGCAAACCCACATGAATACTTTTCAACACTCACATTGACTGCAGAGCAGAAATACTGAAGAAGTATACAGCTTTCCAAACTACCACCCCTCTCCCAGCGAAATTGTTTCTTTCCAGAGTGGTCAGTCTACCAAGGAGGGGAACAATGACTATCTCTTGTTAAATTTTTTCTCCCCCTCAGTATGTTCCTAATGTGCTTTGATAAGACAAGAGTGCAGTTGTGTAAGGGTTCCTCACTAGTTTAATGCCATTTAGCAGAGCAAAAAATGCAACTCCCCTGGATGACAGCACAATTCCATTACTGTAAAAGCTACTTGAGACATGTTGTTGAAGACTGGGACAGTGCTAGGGTGGGACAATACATGTTTTTAATTTTTCATTAGGAAAATCCTTTACCCATGGTATGAAATATATATCTCCTAGAATGAATGAAATGAGCTCTGTAGCCATTGTGTTTGCCTTTCATAGTGTAAAATACACAATGTAGAATTAATGAGATCTGTATTCACATCTTTTTAAGGAAAGGCAGAGGATCTGATCTTCCTTGAAATGCAAAAGAGAAAGGGCAGGCATGCTGATTCCCTGTATTGGATGTAATAAGGAAGGATAGTTCCAGACTTAGGGAACACAGTATTAGATTAGGCATTAACTTGGACATTTCAATATTAGGATTCAATTTCCTGCTGAGCACCTGACTTCAGTCTGGGTGAACATTTGCGAGTCATTTAGTCACACACAATTCCATGCTCTTTCAGTATATTTATAATTAGAGTGTTATTACTCTGTGAGAATACATTCATAAAAGGTTTTCAGATATTGGATATTCAATGATAAAATACATGAATTGGAGAAATATGAGCAATGCACACCCACACTTGGCACAGAAGAATATGATTCTGTGTGGATTTTCTTATTTTCAGTTCTAGAGTAGGCCTGTTTTAGGGCTCAATAGGATTTTAAACAAACTTGATTCATTATGCTTTTTTAATTTAAAAATTGCATTTCATCTTCCTGAGGTTTCTGATTTATGGAAGTTTATTTGGGATCAAAAACAGAAAACAATACATTTCACTGAAATAAAAGTTTTGAAAAAATGTGCTTATTGTTTTAATTGAAACAACATATTTTAAACTCCATTGAATTTAAGTATTCCACCCTCCACTCTTTATTCTGCAGCTCTTTGTTCTATTGGAACATCCCATCTGTTTTGCTACATTTAATATTGAAGTCAATTTGTTTTACTGGTCATGCTAGTTTATTCACATTTTTCATGTTATATGGATAGCAAATGGGAAGGCAAAGGGATCTGTTGCATTCCCTGCATGAGTCTTTTTCACCCCTTCCTGTGTTTCCCTAGAAATGATGGCTTACATGACAGGACACCTCGTACGGCAAATGCGCAGTGACATTGGCTTTTCATCTCTAGCCTCTTGTTTGGAGCATCTTTCAAAAATATTTTCTTTATTGGTTTTTTACACTGTTTATCACCATAATAATTGATGTCTGCACAACATTCCTGCAGGAGTTTTGGAGACTGGAACTGCGGACAATGAGGAGAATAAGAAAGGTAGAAAATCTTATAAAGCATGCAATTTCTACAGAAATTCTGCTCTGATATCCAACTGAAATTGTTCTACTACTCCTAATTGTATTATTTTCTCAGCAAGAATAAATGGCTTGCCAGAAGTCTGACAGAAGATCAGTGGCATGGTTAAAAACAATCTGCAAGTCCTCTTAGTCAATGCCTTCCCCATATGGTTTCTCTTTGAAGTCTACTTTTTACATTAACAACTGGTTTCATAGTTCTATTAACTGCTCTTGTAAGCCCCAATTAGTGTTACCAGTGTTGGATGTTTGCTTTTATTTTGTCCCTTTGTAATATGCACTTATGGCATAGCACTGAAATGAAGGAAAGCATTTTTACTCCAATGCTACTTGTCATAATCAAATCTGTACACTACAATGACACAAGGAAAAATAACACGGCCCAGATCACATCATATACATAATGCTAAAATCTCTTCTCTTAAAATGGGCACCCGTATTCACAATTATTTGTGAAACAAGTTCCAGGCCTTTGTGCCCTAGACTGCGTTCATACTAAACAGAAGTGGTTGGAGCAGCAGGACCCACACCAGGGCACAGTCTTTGGGGTGGCAAAGGCACTCTGGAGGGAGATCTGAATTCAGGATGCTGCTCCAAACTCAGAAAACCAGAGATCTGACTGCAGGTCTTTGCTTTATCAGCTGAATATCCTCATTTTGGACTACTTGCTATAATGAGATATCTTTTTGTATGTAAGTTCCCATATCTTTATTGTATGAGGCCATGACAGGAATGCTCTAGGAACACTTCCCACATCTCACCCGAAGGCAAGATGCTTAAGGAATAATGCACAGCTCAGGGATGCTCTATAGTTCAGCCTCCAAGCTGTTTGGCGTTTAGAAACTTATTCCAAAAAATGCCCAAAAATTTACAGATAGGTGTACAGATGGATTTAACTGCCTCAATCATAAGAAAATTATGTGCTTGAGTATCAAAATTGGCAGTAGTCTAGTAGTCTCTTAAAATATAAAGCCTTCAAACTCTCTCTGGTGTGAAGTAGCAGACCTATTGGTTGTAACATACATCTATTGAATAAGAAAGATACTGTGTAGCAATACTGTCAAAAAATATTTGCTTAAGACTCTGTACTACTATGAGTACAAAGACTGAGAAGTACACTGAATGCACATCTAAATACAAAAACCAGTGAAGCAGGTAATAACAGAAGTATCAGGTATCTGAATACCTGTGTTCTGTTTGTTCACTATTTACATGTATTTTCTGTCATTTTTTGGGGGTTGAACTTTTTAGGATTTTTCAAAGGGAAGGAAGGGTTAAATATACTGACTAAAAAGACAAAAAATTATCCTAATAAAAGTAGATTATACAGTTACCTAGGATAAAATTCAGCATGCACGTATAGAAAATGTTCAATAGCAAGGTAATTGTATCATATCTTCTCTTAGTGTGATGTGACACCACTGTTGTGAATAAAGGTACATGGAGAAGTAACAAAAATTGAATATGCTTTACAGTGTGTCATCCTTATTGGGCAGATATATCTCTTAGGGGGCAAAACTCCCAAGATAAATAAAAACCCACTTGTTCTTCTAGGGGATACAAATTTGTTGGACTAGGGATGTGAAACATTTGAGTTTCTAAGGTGTTGTTCATAAGATGTGGCTTTATTCTATGTAACTTGTAAATAAAATAAACTTTGATTTGTAAGTAGGGTGTCTGTATTGTTACAATCAAAGCTGAAACATATTAACATGAAATGGAGCAAAAAAAAGACAGGATAATACAAACAGAATAAGAACTTTTAGTTATTTTAAGCTATTTCCCTTACATTACTGCTGTGTAAATATTAAGAGGTCCAAAAGGAAAAAAATAAACAAATGGAAATATCTTCTTTCTTTGAAATAAGGAAAAGGTCATAATTTGGAATCTTCTATTTAAATTTCTTTGACTTGGCAATTTTTTCTTATAATAGGAAGGTTTGTGACTCATAGGTATAATCTTTAGCACATTCTTTTGAAAAAAAATCAAAACCCCCTTGATATTCTAACATTAATTATATTAATATCAAAATTGAATTAATATCAAATTATTATAACTTACTAGTGGCTCATATGCTGTGTATAGCTGCACACACACATGGAGAAATCCTGAACTATGACAAACATATGCTATGCTGATGAGGTAGATCATTACAATTTCACAAACGAGATTTTATTCCAATTTAGTGTTGCACTTGAAAAAAGAGCAGGCATGAATAAAAGCATTTTCTGGAATATTGATACTATATCCACAGTAGGAAAAAGGCTGTGGTCAACCATGATTTTATCTGGACTGCCCAACAGATTTCTTCAATAGATACCAGCAACACATGGAAGAGGTGAGGAATAGAGGAGGCTGCATACGAGGGATGTACACATTTTTAAATTTTAAACACTAAAATTCATTACCTTTAGCACTGCATTTAAAATGTAAACATTTTAAAAACAGTTTTTACCCACAACATAATTAGTATGCTCACGCAGGTGCAAATCCTGGGAAATGCTGCTGCTCCCACTGCCTTCAACAGACTGACTTGTGCAAGGTCATGAAGCAAATCACTGTCAGAATTTCCATCATGACTGCAAGGTCAAGATCATGGTCCTTTCCTTGGATGTGACAGCTTTACAAACTCTTTACGTGCTAACCACTTAGGAAATTATGAAGAGCTAAAATAGATTGCATTCATTAAAGAGGATGAGTTTTCTCTTTTTTGACTCTTAGTCTGTGGAGATGAGCATATGGATGAAATTGTATTCTTCCAAGCAATATATCTTTATTAAAGACAATTATTTTTAAAAGGTAGAGCCATCAAATTAATTTAAAACACTGAATAGTAATTTGATTTAAGATTTCTCTTCAACCATGGAAATCAGACCTATTATAATGGTGTTAAAATTAAGAATCTGCATCAATGATTCAGTCTGGAAAAATAAATCATCAGAATAGACATCTAAAAAAATTATATAAAAATGGAGGAATCTGACCACTGTGTCAGCCTCTGACCTGTTGTTGTGGTTCAACATCAGTTGGCAAGGTGGACACTCACTCTCCCCACCAGCAGAATCAGGGAGAGAATCAGAAAGGTAAAAGTGAGAAAACACAGGTCGAGATAAAGACAGTTTAATAGGTAAAGTAAAAGCCACACACTCAAGCAAAGCAAACCAAGGAATTTATTCATCACTTCCCATGTCAGGCAGGTGTTTGGCCATCTCCAGGAAAGCAGGGTCCCATCATGTGCAATGGTAACTTGGGAAGACAAATGTCTAAATGTGACCAACTTCTTCTCCCCCAGATTTATATGCTAAGCATGATGCCATATGATATATGCTATGCATTGGGTCCTTTGGGGTCAGCTGTCCTGGTTGTGTCCCCTCCAAACCCCTTGTGCACCCCATCCTCCTCACTGGTGGGGTTGGTAAAGAGCAGAAGAGGCCTTGGCTCTGTGTGAGAAAAGCTCAGTCATAATGAAAACATCCCTGGGTTATCAGCACTGTTTTCATCACAAATCCAAGACACAGGCCAATAGGTACTGTGAAGAAAATTAATTACATTCCCATCTAAAATCAGCACACATTCCTAGTCCAGACTAGGAATTACTGGTGTCATGTAGAAGTTGGAGGGTGACATATTTTTTTGACATTCCAGTTCTGAGACGCTGTACAATGATACACTATTATTCTGGGATAAGAGTAATATAACTAGCATCCCAGGAACCAGTATAGCACTAGCAAAATATTCTTTACTTCATATAAGCTTCATTCACACTGAGTCAGAACTTTTTGCAGTCATTGAAGAACAGCTAGAGGGTAAAAGACGACAGGAAATTATTACTATGTGTGCATAGTTGTTAGTGTGCATTACACAGATAGAAATTTGGTATTTCTCTTTTTACCATATAAATAGAATAACCTACTATTAAAATTATGGCTAAAACAAGTTTTAAAATAATCTATGAAGCATCAGCACATTTATTTTTATAAAATATTAATATTACGGGCTCAGCTCATTTGCTTGCACATAGTTATACAGAACCATCTACTTAGGATATCTGGGCTACTGGATATCCAGTTGGAGATGGCAGATACAGTTCGAGACTTTGGGAAGACCTTTCTATCTGGAGTTGCATTTGAGTAAACAAGCATTATACCTTAAGTTATTCCAAATGACACTAGATACCCTACAAGCGAAGAAGTGCATCAAGCTGCTCCTGTCTGTCCAAATCACTCTATTCTTCACTGGCTGTATCAACTGGAGACCTGGTCTCATTTCAGACAGCTCAGGCTGTCCAACTTCATCTCAGTAGAATATCAACAAGTCTCACAACTCCTACAACCTCTGTGTCATATCTGGAAGCCCCATTTGTTTGTTTATGTACTCTACAATATCTTAATTGACAGTAGGTATCCATACTTTGAAAACAGGATAACCTCTCTAGGGCTTGGTTGGCTGAACAGCTCTCTAAGAACTATTGGGGATGTTGACTATATCCCCACAGCCTAACACATCCTTCTACACTCATCACACACTTAGACACTCACAAAAATGTGCCTACATTTAGCTATTTTAAATTTAACATTAATTCCAGCACAGGAGAGACATCAGCTTGCTTCCAAAAGTCCCAGACTGAGGTATGTAATCCACATACATATTGCAAGCCCTAGGAACATTTCAGAGGAACACGAGATTGGTGTGATATCTCATAAACCCCCGTAACATCCCCAATTTTCATCATTGCTTTCCAACACTTATTAGCACAAGGCGTGAAGAAGGGAAAATGGAGTTCAGTACTTTATATATGTGCCTTTCAGTATCAGAGTATTTCAGTTTAAAAATGTGAGCCTTGTCTTTCACCTGCTCCACCTGAGTGGCACAAAAAGAAGATATTAATTTCTCCCCTAATGAATCCACTGTTAAGGCTTACTAGCATTTTTCTGGATACCACTTCCTGCTATTTGCAAGACAACCCACGTACCTGCTGCTTTGAAGAGAGCCAATAGCAATGGCAGAAGAGGACAGCACTCAATAATTCTGAGAGACTGGCACATTTCAGGAAGGAGCTGAAAAGGCCAATGTGAGTTTGAGAGCAAGAAATCTTGTACTGGGAACCAAGTGAAAAGATGGAGTACCTGTCACTATATGACATACTTTATCCTGGGAAGATTAAAACATCCATTTTTTTTCCAGTAGACTTTTTTTAATAATACATCTAATCTATGATGAAAAATAGATCTTAAGAGCAAGCACGCCCCAAGTAGTACCCCCTGACATTAATTCCAACCAACATTCTAGAAGTCACAATAGATACTGTAAAAAGTGTCTGTCTCCTGCCTCATTCTTAAATGCCACACCAAAATAGAAACAGTGGTCTAAGAAAGTTTTTCTGCATTTAATAGAGGCCCCCAATATATTTCTCCCTCTCAGACCATAAATTAATCTGAAAAATGCAGAAACCAGTCAAAAAGAAACACCCTTCCAATTTGATCTCTAAATCAAATTAGTGGATTGTCTGAACAAGAATTTAGACAGAATTGTCCACAGAGAGCTAGCATCAAAGGATTTTCCTTTCTGAGCCCCAGACCTGTTGCAGAGCCTAATTTGGAGATGACTCAACTCAGGTTTTTTTCTCAGACAAATACATGTATTGAACACAGTGAATCAATCATCTACAGATCCTTTGAACTCCAGCTATTCCAGGGCAGAACAGAGGATGCTCCCAGACTCTTTGCAGAATCAAGAGCACTTCTGGAGATGATATAATTTCTTTTTCCTTGGAAGGGTTTGTTTGGAAGAATGGCCACCAACAAACCAGAGCTTCTCTCTTCAGAATTACTGCAACTTATGTTTATGGTGAATATAAGGGTTCTCTGGACCTGCGATTTGTAAGATTGAAATGGACTCTCAAAAGTAAGTTGTCTTGCATTTTTAGAGAGAAGTCTCTCAGGAAAGAGAGAGAGAGAGAGAGAGAGGTCTAATCACAACCAGCTGCCTGCAGAAATAATTCCCAGCCATGGAGCCCTTTTCTCTGTCCTTTTTAGCTCTCTTTCAGTTCACAGATGCATGTCCCCTCTGCGCTTGTCTAAAAAGTTTATGAAGGCAGCTTAAGCCTCGCAACATGAGCAGGGCAAAAGAAGAAAGAAAATATATTTGCTATGAACTTTCTACAGGTTCTGAGAGCTGTGCTCTGATGAGGTTCACAAGTCAGTGTCTGATCAATAAGACAATGCCTGCTCAAACTGCACTACAGGAATGAGAAGAGCAGGTAGTCAAAGGAAGATGACAGCATGGGCACAGATTTGTGCAGTTTGGGAATATTTTGAATCCCAGTACATGCCCTTTCAGTCTGAGGATTTTGTAACTATATATTCTCGCACAGTAGCTGCCAGCTACTTAAGAGCTGTTCAGAAATTTTGTGGTAGCCAGAACAAATTTTATGATTGCTGAGATAAAAATATGAGAAGTATAGTGATTTCTGAGATAAAAATATGAGAAGTATAGAAGTGTGATGAAACAGTTAAAAAACTGTGGGTAGGTGTGAGTAGTAACTATAAAGGACAATGGGACTTAGAAGTGTGTTGAGGATGCAAGACTGTCTGAGTCACTTTGAGGCTCACATGCAGATTTTAATTTGGGTTAATAGTCCCAGACTGCATTTTTAGCAGCACTGTAAGAGCACAGACTCCATGGTGAAGGAAGAGGGATAAAATATCTGAAAGGCAATGTGACAGAGTAGAGGATGATACAGAAAAGGGGTACAGCTCTTTTAGTCATAACAGTCTATGCAGATGATTCTAAATTGGCTGTCATAGGGAGGACTCAGATTCTAAGAAGGAGAGCCTGACCTGTAATCTTTCTGTGGTAAGGAAGAATTTCTCTCAGCAATCACTTCTTGGGGTAGTGTCCCAGAGGACTAGCAGACACAGCAGGTTGCACGTGCCAAAGCTGTGAGACTACAGGGTGTTAAGGAGCAGTACAAGGAGTGGGCAGAGTTTCTTTTCTGCTATGTGGAATAAGAGAAATTTAGAGCAATGAGGGCAGACAAAGAATTATCAAGAAGTTTGAGGATGTGCACTGGACAGTGGCTGTGTAAGGCCTGGGAATGGACTTTTTTTGTAGCTTTTCAATAAACCATTCTCATTACACCTTTTCCATACTCATTACTTGGAGTACAGTGTCTCAAAATTTGGCCTCATGAGTATTTGCTGGTACTCAACCATATAACAGCAGACTTAGAGAGCTGGACACTGGGAATACTTCAGCATCATGCAGAGGAAGGAGCTCTCCAAAGATTCTCCAAAGACAAAGAGTAATTTCCTGTTAAATATGCAATATATACTAGAGAGAGAGTTTGTTTTGGTGGTTTTTGGGGGGGTTTTTTTTTGTTTTTTTAAATTTATTGTGAATGTTGGAGGTTTTTTTTTTCCTCACACTTTTTGAGGCAAATTAAACACAGGTTCATGCTTGAGTATAAAGAGATTTATATGTGCATTGATGCATTGGGCAGAGCCCCACCACCCTTTCTGGCTCTGCAGGCAGGCAGCAAAGATGCAACAGAAGCCAATTCTTTGTGTATGCTTGCACCTGCACCTACCATACTGTTACAAGTCATTATTGTATTACTGCACATTCTTTCTACAGGCGAATTTATGCTCTCTTGTACAAAATTGTTTACCCTGTGGCACTGCCACCTCCAGCCAGTTTAACCAGCTGCCGTAGCCAGACCTTCTTGTCTGCAAACTGGCTAGTTCTTCAGTCCCAAATTATTATCCCTGGGAATTGCCATCTGAATTTCCCCTTCATTCCTCCCTTTTGCGATACTTATTTTTTACACACATCACTGTAAGTATTTAAAATTCTTCCTTATGCTTATTATCCATTTCCATTTATAAAACTGCTTGTTTAGCCTTAGTTTGAGTTATTCCTTTTATTCCCTTCTTAATTTGTTTACAACCCATTTTGGGGCAACAGAGTCAATTGCACCAGCATGTAAGATATTATAATGATTAGTAATAGAATAATGGTCCACTTCAAAACTACTGTTCTATTCTACACCACTGATGCCTAAAGATTTTTAGCTTTCTTATATATTTGAAGCTTTGTAGATTTTTAATATACGGCTGTATAATTTCTAGCACTTTCTTACTCTTTAGAATAGTTACCAGACTGAATAAAGCAGCATCATCAATGTCATGTAGTGTAACATCTGGGTATTGTCAGGGGATTCTGTGATTAGAAATCACATGTAAATCATTCACCTATTTCTTGTACGCTCTGTGATTATTATTGTTGCTGCCATCGTTTGTGTTATTTCATTGCTGTTTTCAGTAAATTGTTCTTAACTCATCACCTTTACCTTTTGTGCCTACAGTTCTCTCAGCTCAGCCCCCTAGCAGGGGAAGGGGCACAGAGAGTGAGCAAGTGGCACACGGTTTGGAGTGGTTTCAGTGGGAACACTGAATTGTAGAATACCATTCCTAAACCATAACAGCTTCTACCTTAATCTTCCTCATTTGATGGTAACTTCTACAGAGGCAGGATTCCATATGTAACTGAATGTTGTCTCATGCCTGTAAACCTTTCCTAGGTCTTTTCTCCTTCAATATTCATGTAAAGTGATGCATTTAGTTCTCTAGGAAAGTGGATATAAGGGGAGTCTCTGGCAATCATTGATTCAGGGCTTCATGGGAACCCATACCATCAATTTCTTGAGATACACTTCCAAAAAAGTATTACTTTTAGAGGAAATGCCAGTGGCTCCATTGAAGGGTAGATAAGTATATGGCCAAAAGTTTGTAAGGTTAGCAGAGTTTGCCCAGACCTGGAACAATTTATCAAAGAAAAATTTTTCCCCAGTCTTTGCTATAGTAACCAACAAGAAAATGCATGAAACTTTTAAGTCTGGCATCTAATTAATCTAACAGGAGTTATAGATTCTAAAACCTAAATCAAAATGTTCCTTATTAGCAACATAACAAGGAATACAACACAACACTACTCATCTTGATCAAGTGAGTCTATACATATAGATCACAGACTCAGTTAGACTGGAAAAGACTTCTCAGATCATTGAGCCCAACCTATGACCTAAATGCATTGCACTAAATGTCATGCCCAGTCTTTCCTTAAACACCTCCAGGGACAGTGACTCCACTACCACCCTGGGCAGCCCATTCCAATGCCCAATCACCCTCTTTGTGAAAAAAAAAATCTTTCTAATGTCCAACCTAAACCTTCCCTGGTACAGCTTAAAACTGTGTCCTCTCATCCTGTTGCTGTTGTTTGGGAGAAGAGACCTATCCCCACTTAGGCTACAACTTCTTTTCAGGGAGTTTTAGAGAATGCTATGGTCTTCCCTGAGCCTCCTTCCAGGCTAAAAACCCCTTTTTCCCCAGCCATTCCTCATAGGACATGCATATATTTTTTTTTTTCCTTTGTCTTTCTGTATAATCCAAGTAAAAGTGTAAAAACAGCATAACAGATGCAGACTTCCATGACAGCAACTATGCATATGCATATAGATATTTCCTTCACAAATCTTGTTTGGCTTGCAAGCACCTGTTCCAAGCTATGTTGTCTCAGACTTCACTTTCACTTTTCTCAGTCTCAGATTGTGCCTTGGTGCTAATGTTTTCTGTAATTCTGGGGACAGGATATCAGCACTGCCACACAGAGCTTTCTCCTGTAATCTCATTTCTTGTCATAGATTGTTCAGCTCTGCTCTTCTTGGATGGAGGTGTCCTGCCCTTTGGCAGGATGAGACACCCCTTCAGAAGTGGACCAACTTCTAATCTTACCCGCCTTGGTTGTTCCAGAGATTCCCCAAATTTCTGAGGCGACACTGTCCTACAACAATGGGATGCAGGCACTCTTTTGGCGACTTCACATCTATGTGGGTCATCAAAAGCCTCTGGAGTGGACCAGCCCACTGTGGTGACAGAGCGTGTTTCATCTGGAGTCCTTGAACAGGGCCCAATCTCCCAGTTGCAGGTGATAGCACAACACACCATTTGATACAGTATGCAGCTCTTGATCCTGTAAAGACACCCATCTTTACAGATGTCACCCATCTTTTGCATGAGTGGCCAGCTGAGTGGACTGCACATGCAGTAGTAGGAATCAAAGGGAGGGGAGCTATGGGTGCCATCAGGAGGTCTCCATGTATGTTTTAAGTGTAACACACAGAGTGAAACCTTGAGCTCTTTCCTTCTGAAGGCAGTTCCTGTAATTTGGTCAGATATTGAACAGAAATGTAGAAGTTGGGTTAAGAGCTGCAATATTTAAAAATGTTGTTGGAGAACCCAGTGAAGCAACTCACTTGGCAGCAGCATCCACATATGCACTGCCAAGACTTACTTCATCTAATACACCTGAGAAGAACAATGCATTACAGAGATAGTAACAGTAAGCATAATTGCATACAGTAACTCCAAGATGAGGGATCCAGGAGAAAAGCAAGGTCTAGAGGACGTAAGAAATCCTCAGTGTTGTTATGATCCAGTTATAAAAGATACCTCTGCCCAAATTAAGGTGAAAACAAGATCATATGCCAAAGTCAGTTGTACAGATTTTATTTAACAGTAAATGTGAGGTAAAGAAAACGAAAGAAAGAGAGAAGGGGGGAGGAAGTGGAGAGAAAGAGAGAGAGAGCCAGAGAAGGAATAAGCAAAAGAAATCACCACAAGGTGGATTCCTGCGGTATCCTGCTGGTCCTTCTTCACCGTGGTCTTTGGTGGTGGGGATCCCTTTTCTGGGGGGTATCACTTTTATATAGTCCAGTCCCAGGTATTCACAGGGTGTAGATGCCATTCCCATGATTTCAGATGGCATGTGCCTAAGCACTTAGTCCTTTTCCCACAGTTTTCCATGGTGGCAATTTTTGCCTGGATGTTAACCAAACCTTTACCTATGTTAGGCCTGGAAAAAGGTTTTTCCTGCTGTGCCATCCGCACTCATCTCCAGTTCCATTGTGATGGCTTATTTTACTGGGACAGTGTTTTGAGACATGTAACTTCATTCTATAACTCCTCACAAGTGTTTACAGATCTGACCTGTGGAATGACAAACATTAAATGCATACCATGAATTGTTAGATATTGACATCTTTTCCTGATGTGCAGGCTCATGCTAAAGTGAATGCAACAAACTCAATAGGTTGTGCGCTTGAAGTGTAGGGAAGGAAAATATTTTGAGAATTTTGAACTGGAAGAAAACAGCACATCCTGCAACTATTTTGCCTCAGCTGTCTGTAAGGAGGGAGAAATCTGGGTTGAATTAATAAGACAGCAGAGATTCTGGAGTCAGCTGGCATTTTCATTAGGAAGTTATATGATGCAGATACTTGATCTTTTGCTTGCAGAATTGCAGCTTCTTTTGGGATGCTTTGTGTGCTTTATTGGCCAAAGTACACAGAAGATGGAGTGTGTACTCCTGGACAGCCTCCAAAGAGGAAAAAACTACCAGAAGATTGTCCATATACTGAACCAAGATGGAGGAGTGTAACACAAACTAGGTCTCATTTTAAGCACTGAAGGAAAAGAAGTCTGAGATTCACAGCATCTTTGAGGAAGTCTGGTCCAGGTGTACTGTTGTCTTGGCAAATAAAAGTAAACAAAAAATATAAATTGAGGTATATGTGGATGGAGAGAGAAGAAGGCAGAAGATAGGTCAATAACATCAAAATTAGGAATGCAAGGATGGGGCTTGGAATACTCCCAGGGTTAGGAACAACTGGGTGACTCACGATAACAAAAGCATTGACTTTTAAATCTTGTACAGATCTCCAGATTTGTCTTTCTTATTCATCAAATTTCCCTGCTTTCTTTGGTGGTGAAAGGAGTGTGTGTGATAGAGTGACCACGAGATGCTTAACACCTGACACCATAAAGAAAACAGCAATCAGAAGGCTGCTGTGTTGGATGGGACAGGAACAAGTAGATGGTATCAGAAGATTGGTCAGAAAAAAATTTTTACATCTCTTCAGGAATAAGAGACATATCTCTCGATTTACCTCTTCCAAATGGTCCAAAAGCAACACATGCCTACTTCTTATTCAGAATTTGAAATTTATACCTAAAATAACATTTCTGGATGACCCCATTGTAGAGGAGAAGCTGATAACTTCAGCAATAACTGTTCCAGCCTTACTGATTATTACTGGTATTAGATAGCTAAAGGAAGGTCACCTGACCTTCTGACTAGGTAGATACTAAGTTTTCACTAGACAACACAAATTACAAGAGACATACCTCTACCTTAAGTTGCAAGAAAAGTATGCTGTCAAATAGATTTTTTTGCACTTTCCATGCCAGGAAAGAAAAAAGAAAGCTTACTACTAGTGAACTGCAGCCAAAATATGCAGCTTCAGTATCTCTTGTGATTTTGCTGAGCTCTGGACAACACCTAAATAAGTGAGTTGGTTTGCTTCAGGTCAAGTTATATCAATCAGCAGTTTCCTTACTACATTAGAGACTCTTAGGATTACACACAAGTTAAATGCCTTCATGCTCCATTCATGAAATTCTTTCCAAGAGTACCTTACAAGCATAAGTAATTTAAATGCATGAGCACACTTTGTATAGAGCAATTTAGTAGAGAAAACGCCATTGTAGCTACTGACACTTGTATCTTGAACCTGCCCAACAAGTAGCAAGGCAGACTCTTACTGACTGAGGGGAATAATGTTCAAAACACACCTTATAATAGTATTTGAATGGCCATGATGGTGAGAAATGCAGCTGAGACACAAAGAAAAGCAATGGGGGGTGATGTAATCCTCAAATCTGAGGAGTGTATATTATTCTCCTACCTAGATACCCTTTCAAAAGGCTGGATGGACAAGTAGTTAACAATGGAGCTTCTCTGCAGCATTTCTTAGCCTTTTCTTGCTCTCTTCCTTTCAGCTCATTGGCTTTGTACAACAGGGCACTTACCGTTCTACAAAGGAGGTCTTTTTCTTTCAGCTGCCCTCCAGCATGCCAGATAAAGGACCAGACTTTCCCCAAGCTGTCACATGGCTGTAAATGCTAGAAGTTCACTCCTCTGGTAGGAGCTCCTTTGCCCGGGCCTCTCCAAAATCCTTCTGCTAATCCTTCAGGGTCATTCATACGTCACTTACTGGAGCTTGGCATAAACATTGTAACTCTTACTTAAAAGAGGGAGGACCCCTCTGCGCAGTACACAACAGGCAGCTTGGTAGACTTTAGAAGAAAGAGTTACACTAAGCCAAACAAGTAACTTCATTATCATCAACCTTCTGCTTGTATGTGGTCATTCTGGAGGTTTGTTTTCAAATTTCAAAACACGACAAGAAAGAAATTGCTTCTTTTTTTTCTTTGCTTTTTCCTAAAATCCAAGTAAAACTGTAGAAATACAGTAGTATAACAGATGCAGACATTTATGACAGCAATTATTTATTGGCTATTTAAATGTTCAGTCTAGATACAGTGCATTTGCTATGAGCATTTCTCATACCTGAACATCCTTACTAAGACATATAAACTTCAGTACTGAGGAAGGATATAGCTTAGTCTGTGATATACCCTTTGCACAGCTGTGTAAGGGGCAGTCAGAACTGCTTTACACCCCAAAGCAGGTGCAGCAGAGTACGTTCAGAATAATGACCCAGTACTTCTTGCACTTGCTAGCAAAGAGATGATTGGAACTGTACTATTTACAGGGTAGTGCTTTAATCTTTGAACATATGGAGAAAACAAAAAGCAATTTAGTCTCAAGCAGGGATAATAGAGGCTAGATCTGTATCTGCAAAGAAAGGTCACAAGCTCTTGACCTTGTGCCAACGCTAAGAAAATGCTGTGCCTACATTGTTACCTAGGACAGGATGCTGATACGATGTGGATTAGAGACAGGTTTTTCTCCAGCTGCTGCTCCAGTGCAGACACTCAACGGCACTAATGGCAAACTCTTCCAATATACCTGCTTTGCTATTTAGGTTCTAGCAGTTGAAAATGTCAACTCATTGAAAAGACAAAAGCTCTCATAAAAGCCATCTTCCCTCATCCAGAATACTGACAAACAACAGAAGTTTTTACAGAAGTAATCTCTCACCTTTGAATAGTCATAACATTTTAAAGAAATATGATATGTCCTCACAAAATAAGACACTTATTTGAGTACTCAATAGCCTTTGTTTTCTAAGTATGTTGCCAACTTTATTTCATTTAACAAAACAAATATATGACATGACATCTTATGCTTCCAGGCATGTTTGTGCACAGTGATTCAAACAGGAATGCATATACACCCATACTCTGTGTGTTACTCGCAGGCTACCTCTGAGAGTTATTTCCTGTGTAATTACAGGCTTTCACTAAATGGCATGGAGAAGATGAATTAGGCCACATTTTCCAAGCAGTACATGCAACAATGCACAAGCCTATTTGAAAAACTGGCCTATAAAGACTTGCAGTTCATTAAAGGAATTCTGTTACTTCACAATCTTCCCATCAATCACTCTGAACTTTGTCCTTTTCCTTGTGACTTTGTGAAAATCTTTGGCTACTGCCATGAACCAGGGCTACATGTAGGTACACAAGGGGCTCACAGTGTTACAGCTTCATCTCTGCCAGGGAGTGTGGAACAGACACAGCACTGGGGTAAGGAGGGAGAGAGAATGGAAGGTAGCAGAAAGCATCACCTTCTAGGTTTCCTTGGGTTAAAAGCTGATAGAAAGACAGCTACTGAAATAAAGCTTGACTAAGAGCCATGCCTGTAAGCTTTTGAAAAGCCCCCAAAAACTTGCTCCATCAGAGTCTTAAAAAGAGCTTATGATTTTTCATGCGCTCTGGGTTTCAGACAGGTGAAACACAGACAAGATATTCTTAAGAGGTCAAAACAACAAAAAAAACCTCTACTGGCAACTTCAGAAAATCACAGAACTTTGGCAAAAGTTTAGAGCATAAAACACCTTTCAAAGCCTTAACTTAGCAAACTCCAAGCCCATCTAATTTGAAGTTTCTTAAAACTCCAAGAAGAGAGAAAGACATAAGATATATAGAAAATAACAAGCATAGCTACCAACTGCTGGTTCCAGTAGTGTTCAGTCAACAGAAAATCCAAGAGGAGGGAGGGCCAAGACATATACTGCCTTCTGTTCTGCTTTAAATACCTTCCTGTGCCCTTCCCCAGGTGGGACTTGTGGTCATCTGGCCGCTCTGGGGCTAGACTGGGGCTCCAGAGGCAGGTGTGGAGCATTGCCTCAGTGTGCCAGGGATTGGCAGCCACTGCAGGGCTGGGATACAGGCTGGGGGAATGGTGGGGTGGAAAGGGCAGTTCATCATCTCAACAGAGCAAGACCCAAGCTGCATCTTGCCACACACACCCACACACCCCTGATATGTTTCAAGCCAGCAATCCTTGCAGGTTCTAACAGCTTTGCATATTTAACTTCTCAAAAAGTAGGTTATATTTTTAAATTCCACAAGTTCTACAGTGCATGTTCTTGCTGAGTCTCTGTCCTTTTGACTCTCTGGGAGATGATAGACTAGTGATGCTCATTTTGCCACCTGCCTCTCAGGAAAATCTGTCACCCTGTGTGATTGCTGAGAAGGTTTATAAACACTGCTCCAGACCTGAACTTCGGTAAAGTTAGAAGGACTGGAAGAGAAAACTTGAGACTTATTCACTTTGATTACACAAGGCATTACATGAACACCTACTAAGGTTATTTACAAGTACTAACTGAAACAGCTTGGAGTTTGTTCCCAACCCCAGGGCATACCGCTGGCTTTAGGAGCACTGCTAAAAACCTATGCAGTGAATTCTTCCCAGCATCTTAAATCAGTCATCTTTTCATTCACTCTACCAGTGTACCACAATTCGCTAACACAAACAGACAGATTGTACCCCCCCCAAAAACTCTTTTGCCTCATTATAGAGCTGCAGCAGGGAGGTGTAGCTTATCTACCCAAGATATCCTGTTGATTTCTGCTCCAGCTGTTCCCAAAATAAGGGTTAGTGAGGGTAGAGACATGTATTGTAACACAAGCCTAGAGATTCTTGAGCCTGGAATACATATGTAAAAATATGCTATTTTCCCCATTTTCCCAGCAGATGTCTAAGAATCAGAACTTATATGTCAGGGTTGTTTCTATACTGCACAGCACAATGCAATGCAGAAATAAATGTGCTGGGTACAAACTGAGAAGCAGAAATGGCTCAGTACTATACTTGAACCATTTTACTGAAAAAGCACATTAGTCCACAGATTAATCCCATCTGGGAACAGAATAACTGCTTTGGTTGTTTTATTCTTTAAAAAATTCAGAAGAATTTTAGCGCAAGAAAGTGAAAAAGAATAGACAGGAAATAAGACTAAATTACTTAGTGTGATTTAAAATTTTGTATTTTAAAAACTAAAAATAAAAGTGTTCAAAGAACACATGGCAAAGATAAACTTTACTACTAAAGTTGCAAATTTGGAAAAATTAAGAAATTCCAGTGTTACCTCAAGCTATCCTCTTCTATATTAATTAATATTCCAGCAACTGTGGTTTTAACACAATGTTTTTCAGTCCTCCAAAACAAATAATGCTTAGTGATGGTTATTCAGTCTTGTATTTTCTCTTAATTTTTTGTTTTATAGCCTGCTCTCTATTTACTACTCATGAGTCAAATGCTCTTCTTAAGACAAGCCTATTTTCCTCTTCATCATTTCAAGTGCACTTAACCATTATAGTTTGTGAGATGGAATTATTCTAGGAATTATGTTCTAATGTCTGTCATGTGAGTTTTGAGGCTATTAACATTTCAGCAACTGAGAACACAAACAAAGAGGCATTAATGGAAAAATTTTAACTAATATTGAGTATTCAATCTCAGAAAATCATGGTTAGTGAGCTTTAGGACTAATTTTGGTTTAAATTAATTTTTCTGGCTTAGTGAGGAACTCTGTCCCTCAAAATCAGGGACTGAGTCCAGTTGTCTCTGTTTTTTTGGACACCCCTCCATCCACCTGAGTTGTCAGTCCCAGCTTCCTTTCTTACTCTTTCTGTCTAAAATACCTCCCCCTATCTACCCTCTTCAAGTCATACATATGTCCCTCTGAATTTTATTCAGGCAGGATCCTCCTAAAGCCAACAGCCCTGAAGATTGACTACAGTATATGGGAAAGGGTGTCCTTATTCTCACTTATACGTATTGTTTCTGCTCCTGCCTGCAGCAGCCCACAGCTGCAATTGTTTTGAAAAACCTGCTAAAATATCAAGAATGTACTATGCTGAAATAAATAAACCTATGAGATATAGAATTGAAAAACTGGTAAAATTGTACTGAGCAAGGATGAACTGTCTTTTTCTGAAATACCTATACCACCACTTTTCTAGACAACAAAAGGCTACTGCTTGACATGTTCATCTCTTCACTCTTACACTTTCTACCCAGGTCCTTTTTTCTAAGTTATGGTGGAGCTGGAGTTTTCCAAAGAAAAACATTAGTTAAACCTTAACTAGGAATTGATTGATGTGAGCGTATGAAGCCTGATGCTCTTCTGAGATGGAACTGTGGACTTTTTTATGGAGAAGAAAGTGCAATATGGACTCAGTTTTAACAGGACCAATTAAACTGAAATCTATTGATTTAATGTTGATGATCAAACCTTTTTTCAAACATAAAGGATATAGGTGAAGAGCCTATAATATTGAAAGTTTATGAAATACTTCAACTTAATTCCAATTTAACAAGATTTCATTTAGGCTATTGTTTTCTGAGTAGTGGTGGTGGGAGGAGGGGTTTGGTTTTCGGATTTGCTGGGGTTTTTTGCCCACTCTGCATCTCCATTGCACCTTCACATTTTTCTAAGCTAATTGAAGAGTTGCCCTTTACAGTCACTGGAGAGGAATGAGCCCTTTTTTGGTGCAATTAATCTAATATACATTGGATTTAAACTTCTAGATGACAGGTACTCTGTTTGTTTTCCTCTGTGCTGTAGAGAAGCAATTTAGTCTGTTTTTCTTCAAGATGCACAAGATCCCCATCTTCTGCAGTTTTTTAAAAATTCTCTTATTCACATCTGTGTACATTTTCCACAGTCCACTCTGTGTGCCTGAGCCAAAGCCATACGTGTCTGTAACTGTGGAAAATGTTTGTGCTCCCTTTGCCCGCATAAAGCCAGAGGAACAGAGAGCACATCCGTGGCTGTTGGACTGGAATACGATGTTCGTGCTGAGGTGAAATGCTTTACTCTGCTTTTAGATAAAGGTGTACTGAAAGAATGGAGCTTTCCTCCCACCTATATCAACCTTTTAACAGAGTGGAAATAGTCCCTGAGCATGTGGCAAATCTGTAGTTTTTGCTTTCCCATAAACACCTGAGTATGCAAGACACAGTTAGGCCTTAAGTACATCTCTTTGTGAATGAACTGTGGCAAACAAAGTACTATATTTGAGTTTGAAAAAGAATTGCAGACCTGAAGCCATAAAATTTCCACTTTTAACCATCTCTCTTTGAATCACTGCTTTAGCAGTGCTTTTTGTCTGCGTAAGAAGTATTGAAACAAACCCTCAGACAGAAAGGCTGAAGTATTTGTCCCTCAGTGAATCCTCAAAGGAAATCAAACAAAGGAATAAAGTTTTGTAGCAGATGAAAAATTCCCCCAATCTTTTATTTTCTCTGTTTGTATCTGTTTCTGTTGATACTTGAGATCTCTTATGCATTCACAACAGCATTTCTCAATTTAGTGAGCACGCCATGGCAATTGATTTAGACAATGCAATAGCTGTGACAGCAATCGGGAGGCACTCCAAATTTAAAAAGTAACAGGACATGCAAAATTGAAGCCTACTGACTGTTTTTGTGATAATTGAATTTCATTGAGTTTTAGTGTGAGAAATGAGCAATAAAAGGGCTGTTTCCAGCCACAATTCCGGGAAATGGCTCGGGCAGCGTGTATCAATAAAATATACATTGAACATTTACACGCAGAAATCATCTGTGTTACTGATTCAGCCTAAAAACCTTCTTTCCTTCTTAGCTGTGAAAATAATTTCAAAATAGAATAGGCAGGCCTTTGAGATAAAGCATTAAAGATAAAAAGGGCTGAATAATTTTGTATAGCTCTAGGACAGCAAATTTGCTGTGCGGGCAATTTAAATATGTTCCATCCTGAACAGTTGCAAATGAAGATCTCTTTGGCTGCAATTTTTCCAGAACAGTTACTGAAGAAAGCTGTTTTCCTGGTGCTTAAAAGCTTAATTTTTCACAACAGAAAATATGCATTGGCTTTTTATGATGCCTGAACTCGTTGCTCTTGCAGTGATTGTATTTCTTTGGGGGTCAACTTTGAGGTCTTGCTTTCAATAAGCACAGTAGTTCTCTCTGTTCTTACTGCAACTCCAATTCACTCTGCTGACACTCAACAGTGCTTTGAGAAGAACAGCCTTCACACCTTCAGAAATAGCAGGTTAAGGAATTGCACAGGCTCTTTTATTCTTCATAGGAGACAATGAAGCTTCATAACACTGTCCAACTGATGCTCACTTCTGCAGGTGGAGTTCAGGCAGGTTTAATCTAGACTGGATACAAACTGATCTTTGTGACTGATCCTTTGATTACCAGAAATGTTCTCTCTTTACAGAAATTACAGCCCTACACAAACTTCCTCTTCTAAGAGCTCTTCAGAAGTGAAGGCTTCTTGCCTCTGTTATTGATTTCATGAGTTCAGTAGCTTAAAAGCAGGTGATTAATGAATATGTGATACAGACCCTGAACAAAAACTCAAATAAAATAATGTTTGCCTTGTCAGATGCCTTACAGTATGATGCACATACAGCACTTTGAGAGCACCTAGGACATCTGTGTTTTGTACTGACATTCAGTCCACTGAAGGCCATAAGTTTCAGCAAGTTTTACATGGGTTGGGATTACATTTGACTCTAAATTCAAATATCTAAGAGAATGATATTAAAGAGAATCAGCAAATAACTTTTTTTACTGTACCTGTCTGCTTCTTGAGACGTTGTATAATGAAAGAAGATTTACATGGTTCTCAGGACAAAAAAAAAATTAGTTCAGCTATTTTTTATCACTTTAACAAACAATGGTTGCATTGAAAGGATTAAAAAGAATAAGGCTAGCTGAGAGGGTTTTTTATTTTCCTGAATAATTGCTGACTAACCTGTTTTAAAATATTTCTTTTATGTATTCATAAATTCTACTCTGTTACCTTGAAGATGTGGGAAGAACTGATGAGAATTTAAATATAATTCATGGTAACAGATTTGGGGCAAGACTTAGTCAAGTCAGTGCATTATCTTTGCATAAATAAATAACTTTTTGTCCATAGGATAAACTAGTTATGTATTGCACTGTAGATAGAACTGTAATCATAAAAAAGAGAGAGAGAAAGAAGAATTACACAGCCACTCTTCAACTTTTCATACGGAACAATGGAACTTTTACACAACAGTCAGTGTTTAGCAAAGCTTCCAAATTCAAACATAGAAATGCCTTCATTACCCATTCATGCAAAGGGAATGTGGTAAAATGTGGGTGAACATACAACTAGACATGGAAATCCAATAAGAGTATAGAATAACAACAATGGCAGCATAGGGAACCATAAAGTAGCATTGATTGGCATTTACCATTAATTTGTATTCAATGTGTGATACAGCTTATGGGGCACTGGGAAATAATGTATGTTTGCAAAGCAGTGCTCAGAATTGCTCTGCCACCATGTCAAAGACCTGGTGAATTGAGGAAATGTGACAATTGCCAGATTTTTTACTCAAACACAGAATCTGACTCTGTGGGATCAGCTTTCCTCTGCCATAGGGAAAAACAGATCCACAATTGTACATTTCAAAAAAAACCAGGGAGAATGTAAGTGTAAGTCAGCTGGGTGAAAGCAGAAAATATATCAGATAGCTTATATGGAGTAAAAGCTGAAATAAAGTATGAATGCAAATACCTTTCTATCAAGGCAACTTTGGAGGACACACTTAAAGGGTAGTAGAAATGCAAGAAACTCGAATTACTTCTAAATTCTGCACAGAAAGCAGACTCTAGTCAGCCCCCACACTTTTTATTCTCTCTTTTCAGAATAGGTTAATGTGGAAAAAATCAATAGGCTATTAAAATATTTCAAAGATGTATTTCAAACCAATTCTATAGACATATTCTTATCTACTGGCAATGCACATGTCTGTCAAGCAATGACAAGACTCTTCTGGAGGAGAACTTTTTTAATATTAGAATAAATACTAGAACGTACTACTCTGTAAATGTCAGGAGTACAAGCAAAAACCTGCAGGGAAGGTTTTTTTTTTTTTTTTTGGCTGAGTCTGCCCCCTCTTTTGGCTTGCTCAGAGCACAGGTGCACAGGGCAGGAAGGCTTCCTTGCATGCTGAAGAGAAGCAGGCTACTGCACTACAGACCTGCCATGGTGCCTCAGGGTACTCACTGAGGTACCAAAGGCTTTAACAGACAGAGTCTACAGTCCACAGCAGCTACACGTGCTGATCCTTTCCATTATTATAAAACACAGAGTGATGCACTTTTGCCAGCTGCACTTGTGCTTTTGCCAACTGCACCTACTCACTGGCTTGTTAATTCTGAAGGAAATATCCATTTCCTTGTAAGGTGCATCTCATCACCATCTATGTCATTTTCAGGGTCTAGCACTCATTACAGAGTGTGGCTAAAAGAAAAGTACTGATGGTGCATTCATACATTTTGTTACCTAGACAGTGAGATCTGTGGAATGAAGCTGGGTTGTTGCTGAATATCAGCAGGTACAAGATGAATGCCAGAAGGGAAGCCAGGACTGAGAACCAACTTTATCACTGGCTATTTGTGTAGCCCTGCTCACATCGCTCAGGAGTTAAATCCTGATCCGAGACAGAACTTTTAATACTGTAAACCAGGAAGACATGTCCCTCAATGTTAAAACCTATTCACTTGAAAATTCTGATCCAACTCTGTTTTCAACCTGTAGACCCTTAAATTGCAGAAACAGTTCTCTTTTGAAATTACTCTTCACATGGACAAATTCAGCATTTTCAAATCACCTAAACTTTATTATGACTGAACAATAGGGAAATATTTCAGCTAAAAGTTCATCTCTAATGCAGAAATTTCATTATTTTATTTAAGACCTTTGTGTAACTCCATTTAGGTGCAGCTAGGAAAAACTCTAGCAGCTAAACCTCTCTTTAAGAGATGGCCTAAAAGGATTTTTTTAAAATGAAGTAAATAGCAATTGGGTAAAAAGAATGAATTGTTCTTGGAGCAGGAAGCAGGGTAGCCAGAGTATGCCTCATCTTTGGTCCAACAATTCTTTGACTGGTCGATAAGAGCTAACAATACCCCAGTCGAGAAGCCTTTCTTCCTTGTGGTACATCTTGCTTTGGAGTAGTGACAATTGTGTGCTTGAAATCCTCTGGAAGGTTGTTTTTTTCTTACCTAAGCTCTGCGTGTTGCAATGCAAAAACTTGTGGCACCTGTATCCTTTTGTGTATATGATGTTCTTAAGATATTTTTCCAAACCAGGGCAGTAAAAAGAGAAGTTTGTGCTTGTCATGTACCCAGAGCAAACATGTCAATTTTTCTGCTAAATAAGTAGATCTATATTATCTAACATGATGGTTTGGTTGAGTGACTCACTGTGTCATCACTGTCTGAAGATTTCTTTGCACTAAATTTAGATCATGTAGTTCATGATCTACCCTGGGAGTAAAGATTAGAATCCACTCATACAAACTTTTTAATCTATTTTATTTGTGTGCATCATCAGAGTCTTTTTTAGAGAGCTGTTGTTTGCAGATGGTTGCACTTGCAGAGCAGAAGGAGCAAGACCTGAAGATAATGACATCTAATTTCCCAACCACTTCTGTAAACCTCAATTTAGCATTTCAGCAGAACAGATTTATAGCAACTAAAGCTAAATAAACAATATTCCCAGAGTAGCAGCATAAAAATAAGTAGTGACTCTGTTTACTTTTTTTGGAATAAAAGCTTTCTATGACAATGCCTAATTTTTGTGTCTAAAGCACTAGCTTTGCTGTTTTTCTTCCTGATTTGAGTCTCTGAAAACACATCATAACATTGACTCAAACATCAGACTTTACTTGGGCATATATTCTTATATGTCTTATACGCTCTTAAGTGATATGGTGACAGACGTTTGCTAATTAAGACATATCTAACACACATTTTATGTACTAACACACAAAATAGTGAAATATTTCCATATGATTCATTTTCAATCACTCCTGAGTAAAATATAAAAAAGATAGGACATTCAACAGTACTTGCACTGGTCAAAGATCCGTGTAGGTGTGAACAAAGGTGGTCTTATTGTAACTCTGGATTTAGCTGCTCAAACATAGGCTCTTTTAATGGCTTTATTTTGGTTCCATGAGCTCTTATAATGCATTATGATCCTCTTCTGAAATCCTGAAAACTTAGACTAAGGTTATAGATGTGTGTTATAATAAACTAACACAAGAAAGAAATTACTAAACACAGTGAAGTACAGGTCTCTGAAAATAATTATTAATACAGCAAACAAAAGTGCCAGGTAAGTTTAAGACAACAATTGCAGGAATTTGCAGTTTATAAACTATTTCACTGACCTCAGTTGAGCTACTTGATATTTACCAGGCTGGGTAGTCCCAAATGCAGACATTTTCTTAAGTGCCCAGGGATTGTGGCTGTGCTGATGATTATCACATTTCCTTATGGTTATTTTCAGAGATGCTGCTGGGAACACATATCTGGCAGTGAAGCAAGCAGCCCTGGAAACCAGATTCATATAGGCTTTATACACATGAACAAACTTACCAATTATCAGTCCTACAGTCTTTGATCATATCCATATTGATCACTGTTTATGTTTTTATACATACCTGAAACTCTTTCAAATTTACTGGGTTTTAAATAATGTTATTTAATTAATGAATTCTTTAATATACCTCTGTCACTAATACAAATTATGGCAATACAGGCAAGGAAAATAGCCTGCCTTTTAGAAGAAGTTTTCACAGATTCACAGAACAGTCTGAGTTGGAAGGGACTCACAAGGATCAGCAAGTCCAACTCTAAAGTAAATGGCCCATGCAGGGATTTGGTTTATATGTTGTCTTCAGTTGGTTTATATGGTGATTTAGAGATTACTAATTATCCTCTTTTGTAAAAGAGAGGTAAACATGACAGGAATTGCACATTAATTTTTACAAGAAATGGTTTAAAATGTCTCTTTGGTTTTTCCTCTTGATCTGTTATACCTTAAAGAGGTCCATTACTCACTGTTCTGTGATTATTTTTCTGACAGAGTATAATTCCTATTTGTGCATTCCAGCATTTGCTCTGTGAACTACACATTATACTAGTCTATCAGGAATTCGGCAAAGGCAAGTCAGCTAAAGTTTTAGGATCAACATATTATATTTGGTCACTTTTTTTCCCAGCAGCAAAATATTTGATAAATAGAAAGCTGCACTGTAATTTCATGTTGTTTTCCTCTGTATATTCTCCATTCCAGGTCACAGCCTGAGATGGTTTTCAGATACTCAATGTTACTTGGATTGATATCTTGATTTGATGAATGAAAATAAACAGCAAGGTAATAGAAACCCAGTCCTTTTATGTAGAGTTAGCCAAACCAGATTATTCCAGCATTTCTAATTAAATGTCTATTAAATCAGGATTTTTTTTTGGTTTAAAAGAATCATTAAACTACATAGTTTTGCTTGGAAGAGAGTTCAAAGAACACCAGTACTACACCGTGCTAATTTCACACAATATTGATTGTATAACACATTTGTGGCCAAGGTTTCTCACAAAAAAGCAATTTTAAAGTGTGACTTTCCTCATGAAACAGACTTTGGCCATTGGAATTCTGCTTGAGATTTGCTAGAAAATTGTTGGCAGATCTTCAGCTCAGGCACATTGTTTGATTTTCTCATTTTGATGGTTAAATTTGTTGCTCTGCAAGTGAACATGATAATTAAACAAGAATGCAAACACACAAACATAATTTTTCCAAGATGTTATTGGACTGCTTTTTAAGAGATCAGAATAATACAAAACTGTGATTGAGCACTGACTGTAATATTAGCTAATTGATAAATATTCTCAGATTAGCTAGTGTTTCCTGTGTTCCAGAAAGCTTTTGATTTCTGTTGAACAGCTGTTCCTTGTATGAATAAGACAGGTGGATCATCTTCAAATGAACACTGACATCTCCAAAAGAATATTTTACCAATTTAGAACACTGAAGTTTTATATTGATAATAACAGTGCAACAGTGCATAACGTCTATTTCAGATTTTTTTCTCAAGTCACTTAATATGGGCGTGTCAAAAACGATATATTTATTAAGACTTGGATATCCTATGCACACATTTTGTGATATTCAGATATATTCTAACTCCTTTTTCAGATGGAGGTAAGGCAGCACCTAAAGGTTCCTAACTTATACTAGACAGTCATGTAGTATGCAGGCAAATGGAGCAAGGCTCCATTGTCTGTAAAAGGAGTTGTAAATTTGGCTCACATTTAAGCCTCTACATGCAGACATCTATATTACCATGCTTTAATCTGAAAGTAATTCCACTCGAGCTGTCTGCAACACAGCTGTCTAGATCTCTGCTAGGTGTCCAGGCTTCCATTGTAACTAATGGAGATGCAGCCAACACAGCCAGAGCTTGACTCCATGATGGAGAGGATGGAGCCAAAGGTGCAATGACAGGATAAGAAGAAATGGTTGCAAGTTACAATAAAGAAAAGTCAGACTAGATACCTGGGAAAGGCTCTTCATCCTGAGAGTGTTTAAGCCCTGGAAGGGGCTGCTCAGAGAGGCTACGTAGCCACTCTCCTTGGAAATACACAGAACTCAGCTGGTCAAGGCCTGGACACCCTGGTGTAATTCTGAAGCTACCCTTGCTTTGAACAGTAGGACATTGTATGAGATGTCCTCCAGAGGTCTCTTGCAGCTTAAATTATTATATGACTCTGTGACTATTTAGTGTAATCTTTTCCCCTGTGGTGAATTCCCAGCCAACACATCTTAATAGTCCCAATTCTACCAACATCTGAGATGTCACTCTGTCCTAAAGCAATGTTGGATTTCTCCCTGCTCTTTATTTGTTCATTTCTTCTTGCTACCTGTTTTTCTGTCCTGTTTAGAATCATAGAGTGGGTAAGATTGTAAGTGACCACAGAGGGTCATCTGCTCCAGCTTCCCTGCTCAAGCGGGGTCATCCCAGAGTACATTGTACAGAATTGTGTCCAGATGGTTCTTGAACATCTTTAGTGAGGGAGGTTCCACAGCCTCCCTGGGCAAATGTGTTCCAGTGCTCAGCACAATAGAGAAATTCTTCCATACAGTCAGGTGGATCTGTGCCTGTTTTCCTCTTGTTCTCTTGCTTGACACCACTGAGCAGAGCCTGGTCCATCCTCTAGGCACCCTCCCTTCAGGTACTGACAGACATTGATGAGGTCCCCTCTCAGTCATCTCTTCTCAAGACTGAACAGGCCCAGCTTCCTCAGTCTTTCCCCACAGGAAAGATGTTCCAGTCACTCCATCATCGTTGCTGCTCTCTGCTGGACCCACACCAGAAGCTCCATGTCTCTCTTGTCCTGGGGAGCTCAGAACTGGTTACAATTATCTTGGAGCCTATACTTTAAAGACAATGTAAGAAAAGAAAACTTATAGCAACTCTTCAAATACATTTACCTGATACATTCATTATCATGAAATTAAACTGGGGACTAGCAAGAAAGAACAAGACCAAAGATGACTTGAATCTGTGGCATGGAGGCTAAGGTATTCTTCTGCCTATTAGAAACATTTATCCAATACTTTAAGAAAAATATTCACGGGAAAAGGAGCTGTTGAACAGTCACAGCTCCCTTTCTGGACTCTGTCACATGAATCATAAATTCATTGCTGCAAAACACCTCAGCTCCAATAGAAAAAGCCTCCCTTCACCTTTAATTCCATCTGCACTTTCCCACATCTGTCATAGACTAATGCTCAGTGCCCAAGGCAGCCTTATGGAACAAGTGGTTTGAATTTTTTCAAGTTTTAGAATCAATTAAATGCAGGTTCTTCCATTTCTGAGTGACTAATACAGCAGTTGTGTAATACAGGAAGCAGTTTTACTGTGATCGTTTTAAAGTCTGCTTGCTAAAGGAGCTTAGCTCCTTAAGAAACTGTACAGATCAGACCCTAGAAGAATATGTAGTTTCTGCCTCCTGTTGGTATTATGCATTCAAGACACTTGGCCTTGCAGAAATGTACTAATCCAGGCAAGGAAGACTTTGAAACCAAGTGAAGACATAGAGTTTAGGGTTAAACAAAGATCAGGCAGCAGCTGGCAGGTTATTTCTGGATATAAGCATTTCCATTTCAGTCCTGTACTTTTTAAAGTGTCTAGTTATAAAGTGACATTTTCCACACAAGGAGTGATGTATAAAAAGCACATCTTTTTTTGTTGGAAATGTATAGTTATTCCCAAGAAAATGTAGTGTGCTTCAAAGCAGTGTGTGCATCCCTGCCTTTTGACGGATGATAAAAAGAATACTTGTCTGGTTGCCTGTATTCTAAGCTGGTTGGAGAAAATCTATGGGAATGAAGAAACTTGAATATTCTTGCCTGTATATTTCCAGTTGGAGTCACTGCTGATGTGATATCACTGCTGTTTGTGTCCACTGTTTCTTGAACCATTTCCTGGAGCTCATTTTTCTTCTTAGTACAACACTTACCTTGCATAAAACTTTTATTTGGGTATCCTCAGCCACACAGGCCTCTTGTTTTGCTGTGTTGAGTTAAGCTGTAAAGAAAGAATTCATCTAAACTAATACCAGGGACATAACTGATTTAGAATTTTGGCTGTTCTGGGTATTCTCAGTAGCTAGTAGAGAGAAAGGCTATTCCAGTGAACTACTGGAACAACACTAAAGTCAAAAAGATGGGATCTTGGCCAAATATTTTGAAATTATATCAGGACCAACATTACACAGCCCAGTGTGTTGCACACCTTTTCGGTGCCACTTGCATTCTGTTCTGTTCAGGAATCAGGTACAAACAGTGGAAAGATTTGCTTCATGTGGCACCAGGGGGACCATCACTGTGTGACACATCTTCTTTCAAAGCCAAGACTGATTCCAAACATCTTTTATAGATACTCTGCCACATACGCTTCCCCACACATGGCTTATTGTGATGAAATCCATTCATATACAAACCATACACACCCTTAAAATATTTCTTAATACCAAATCCTAGTTAATATGATTCTACTAAAGACAGAAAAAATAAATCAGACTGATAATAAATATTAAACAAGAACAACAGGATGTTTTTTATAGCAGAGCAAGAAGTAATATCTCTATACTGAAGCACTATTCAAATTGCTATTTACTTTTTCCTATTTGTACTGGAAATTAACAACTGAAACCACCTTTTTTATTTGTTTCTCTGCTTAGGATCCAAAACTTGATGTCAGAGAGAAAAAAAAAAGAGAGGCAGAGGCCAAGGTTAAAATTTATTAATCTGTTGTGCTTACATACATGGCCTATTTCAAGGTTTAATTATTTCCCAGAATTGTTCTCAGATCTCCCCAGATTTATTACAGCTAGTTTTTAGTCTATAAGTATTTGTCTCCTGTGAGGGAGTGTCTGTTAACCCTGGAATCCATTCTCATTCTGTGAGCTGGTCTTGCCCTTCCAATGTTTTGTTGAGGTAACTTTTGCTCTCAATTATTAACCTGAGAAATTCTTTCCTTGCTAACAGTATGAAGTCCTACTGTGATCTGTGTGATGTGTATCTGTTCAGTGCACAGACAAGCAATGATCTGTTGTATTGGACATGCAGGGTTTTTTTATCCTTTTAAAAATACTTTTTTAAACTATACGACTTTTCTGATAGGCATTCATCCAGTCTTTGTAGAATGTGATTTAGATAGAAAAAGGAGTTTTTCCACAGGTCTAATTCTCCTTTCACCTAGACCCACTGGACAAAAAACAGAAGCATAAACAAAAAGCCTGAAATTATTTGGACTCAGTAGGTGAAGGCGGTGGAGTGCACAGCTTACAGATTTGTACCATAGCTGATATTAGGTTTTATAGTGACAAAGTTTAGGAGGGGAAGGCAAGACTGGGAAAAGTTTATTGGCATATCTCAGGCATGCTTAAGAAAATTCCGGTCCATCTCTGCTTTACAGATTAGCAGATTCTTTTCTTTCTCCAAAGGTCTTTAATCAAGCCTTTGGGACTGAGGATAGAGTTCAGAGAAGTTTTCTGAGGTCGTAGTAAATTTGCTTCTTATTGCCCCCACCTATTTCAGAATTGATTCTATTCTTTAGAATAGACCACTGCTTAAATGATGTGCAGTGAAAGATTTACTTTGATTTTCTCTGTAGGATTTCATAAGCAGCTCTGCTAAATAGCTAATTTTTATCATAATCAGATAATAACAGCATACATCCAGGTGAGACCATAAATATTAGGTCTATGACATGATATTTCATAGGATTCCTCCTCTCTGGATGGATCTGACTTGGTCCCTTCCCTCACAGAGAGACGTAAATCTCTTTTTCTGAGAAAAGAGCTAAATATTTTCAGCATACATACCTCTAAAATGCCTCTTTTATTTAATTTTCTTGTGGCAGAGCATATACTACTCAGGTGTAACATTGTTTGTTCCTTTTTTTTTTCAAATAAACAGTTCCTCAGTGATCGTTCTAGACACAGAAATGAAGAGACCAGCACTCACAGAAAGCAATTTATTTACTTCACATATGTACAAAATTCTATCCCATTCAATTTATTCTTGACTTGTAGGTATGCAAGGATTGAAAATTGACTATCTATAAATAAATTTGGTATTTTAAGACATCCTTTCCTGTTCATTTGGTCAGTTTATTATATTTTTGTCAATGTTACATCTCAGATCATTCCATATTTATTTGAAATGCAAATAGAGGAAGAAATGAAAACTTTAACAAGTTTTAATAGTTTTTTCCTCATACAGAAGTTGGTAATATACAGAATTGTAAAAATAAACAAACAGATGGCAGAACAGCTTTTTTGTATGCGTTTGTTATATTTTCCCTTTGTTGCAATCCACCTCCCAGAGGAAACTGTGACAAAGGGCAATTAACTAATTTCACATAAAAATGCTATCATACGATTTGCTAATGAGGTTCAAACCATATTTAAGAGAGAGGAAGCATGAGGAAATTTTTCTGCTCGGATTTTTTGTTTTTAGAGCATTAGTCCCAGGCTGTGATAATACTCCCATGCTTCTGCTGCTGATCCTGTAGCCACATTTGCTGTAGTAGCCATCACATGCAGCATCACACAGCAATGAGCAAACTGCACGAAGCCAGATCAAATCAATCTACTGTGAATGATTCAAAACATTTGTGACTGGTAGCAGTACCTCGTATCTGGGCCCCTTGCTGGTGAACTTCTCCATTCTTCTGTTTTAATCTGGTAGCCATACATGTAAAACTACCAGGAGATATTTTTGAAACACTGCATTGAACAGTGTGTTACTGATTCTCAGTTCAAACCATCTTCCATATCATACCCTAACAGCACTGCTTCCCATCTGCCTCAGTGCCTACAGGAGATCAGTGCCTACAGGAGATCAGCTTCTGAATTGGAATTCAGCTGGCTGAAACTAAATCTGAATGAGACAGAAATGAGGTTAGAAGGAAAAGGGTAACATTTTGAAGAACTAGCCAAAGCCATGGCAGCATTCTCAAACAAGGGGTCTGTTTTCTGACTGTCAAGAGACTTCACAGCCTCGGGGTTAGCTGACATCCTCCCAAGTATGAAATCTGTCAGAAATAAATTATGCTATCCATGATGAGCCAGCAGGCTGCTCCTATGAACATCCTCTCAGATGCTGACTTGGCAAGAGCATTATACATATTCATGGTTTCCAGGCTCCACAGCTCTCGTATTCTGCGCTGGCCGTGCCAATGATAGCCTTTAATGGGCAGCTGATCAAAACTTGTCACTCTGCTTGCTAAGCAAAATAAGTCAATTTTGGTACATCATTTCAGTGCTGTGAACACTATGTTTGCTCTAGAGCGAATAGTGAATCATGTTTGTTGGTCTAATCCTAATCTTCAAAGTCCTAGATCCAGATTATTTTGAGAATAATAATTTATCAGTGTGAGAAAAGACCCACTCCTCAGGGGTGGTGGAGTTATCAGCTAGGCAGGCAGTTGTGCTGAAAGAAGGAGCTTTTGAATCACTCTTCCACATAGGAAAGATGTGGAATCCTCACCCAACCTCAAGGCAGAATACAAAATTAATCCCTTCAGAATAAAACTAAATCTTGTGAGCAAACACCAGCACCCCCAACCAGCACACCCCATATACACCCAGTTCCAGGAAAGACAGTAATAGAACTAAAACTGTATAATATTGCAGTTGATTTAAGATAGTATCTCTTTGGAAGAGACTGTGAAGTGTCTAGCTGTGGGTCAATCTGACCAGCAATTTACATGGAATTCAAGTTCATTACCTTGATGATCTGATAACTTGTTGGAGTATATGGTATAAACAGATTACACAATCTGTGCAAAGCTTTTGATCTCAGTGTGAGAAGCACTGTGTCCCACTGCAATTGTTTTAATGATTCAGCTTCCCAAACAGCATGTTTTGCATTTCTGAAGTAAACAACCACTTAAATAATCCTTGATTTGTTTTTCCCAAAGGTATGTCACATTTCAGCCCACAGCCACTCAATAATAGAATAGAGATGCATTTTCTGGACTTAATTCAATAAATAAACCTAAAGTAGTTTGTTTTCTTTGCTTTTCATGTTAACTCATCAGGCTAATAAATTAATGATCCTGCTTGGAAATCATATGGCACTTTCAGGCATGCAACTGAGGAGATAGAACAAGCATCTGCATTCCAATAATTAGCACTGTATTGGTACATCCTTACAGTCATGCTAAAACTGTGTGCCTAACATTATTTTTCTATTTTAATGGCAACTTTTGCTCATGAAACGAAGTAGACCTTTATATTTTAAACAAGAGAAGTAGTGACCATACAGTTAGTGAACTGTGTAGTGCAGCTGGAAAACTAGTTTGGAAATAGAGGGACAAATCTTCAGTTGGTTCAAATTGGCACACTTAAAGTCATTATCTCTGCTGTAGCTATCAAGAAAGTATTAATGTTTTAGGCTTTAACAAAAAGCAAATAATTTGGGGCTAAGAGAAACACATACATAAGCCAAACCTGGCTGCCCTCAACCTCCTAGACCCCTACTCTCTGTCTGAAGCCCAATTTGCATCAAGTGTGCTCATTTCTCACAGACTTACAGTTGCATTCACCATTTCGAAGGATTTGAGATGTACAAGAGAGAAAGAAAAAGGGAAAAAACCCATTATTTCACAGGCTTCAGAAAATCCTTGGTGCTGTGGACTTTGATATATATCAACAACCAGACAAACTCCAGTAGTGTGAGAGGCTTGAATTTTTTTCTTTCACATGTAGTAATATCAAGTCCTTGTCAGGGTTAAGTGTTTTAAAGTGTATGAGAAAACTAAGGACCAGAGAAAACAAAGGATTTCATTTTGGTTTGTCGAGGAATGCTAATGCTTATTAACAAAAAATCCCCTAGAGGATATTGCAAATTAATAAATGAGAACTGAATTTTGTATGAAAAGCAGTTCCACATGTCACATGAAATAATTCTCAAATTCTAAAGAGACATATTTCTCTATGCTTACTGCAGCTTCCTACAAAGAAATTTTTTTCACCCACAACCAGGATGCTTCAGTTTTTAAGCATTAGTATGTCATACTCTGTGAACATTATAGATTGTTTTGGGTTATAAGAACAGATGAAAATTTCCCCATAGTTTGTCAAAGAATTTTAGGAGGCAGTGGTTGTCATTGTCCACAGAGATTGCCAATTGCCCTGGAATGAAATGACAATTAATGATGCATTCCTGGATTACATAAAGGATGTCAAACATATAGACCATTGCTGCAGCCAAAAGATATGAGCAGCTTGCTGGAACTATCACATAATACACAGTAATTTTCTGATATATCAGAATGTATTTGCTAGCAAGAAAAATTACTAAATTGCAAACACATAGCTGGTTTTGCTTTAGGGCACTCAATCCTGAACTGTAGAACTGTTGTCAATGTTCATGGTTTTAGTGATGAAGTTGAGCAGTATTTTTCATCTTTCTCACTGTCCATCTATGAACCCATTTCTTAGATAACTAGGTTTTTCCAATAGGGTCTTTTAGGCTACTATCATTACTTAGATGTGTCTATCCACACAAGGCAAGTTTACAAGCACAGAGTCTTAATCATCTAATGAAAGGAATGACCTTTGGGTGGGAAAATGGACATTAAAAAGAGCATTTAAAAAGTACATGCTTTGCCTAAAGAAGACAAGCTTATAAGCATACATGTTAAATTTATTTCATTTAACACTTTAAAAGATATAGGAAAAATTCAATTTAATGTTTTCTAATGTAAAATCATACCCTAATATGCACATATGTAGTTTACAGCCTATAGATACCTAATGTGCAAATGGAATGTTCTCAGATAATTGAAACACGTAAGAGTCACAGTTTTATTGACTCTATAAGCTCTGGTTGAAATAATATCAGCAACAATGCTACCACTAACACTGTTGCCTGTTTGCAACAGATCACAGAGGGATTCTGAGTGTGCCTCTGTAAAGGGTGCTCTGCCTCACAGGAAAGCACCCATCTCTACTTCTGGCTGAAATTGCATGGCACAGTGTATTGGAAGAAGGAAACCCTGCCTTGTATCCTCCATTCTCTAAGTCAGATAGCAAGACAGCAGATTTGGAAGTTTGTTGATTAATTGCTAGAGGCAGGAAAGGATTTCTCCATTCTTTTTCTATTGATCACATGAAAAAGTTAGGAAGCAATATACCATCTAAGTGAATCACAGCTGTACAATCTAAAGAAAATCTAAAATAATGGATTTAATATTAGACCAGATTCAGTTATCAATAGCAACTAAGTCTTAAGCACATCCACGATATCACAGATCTACTACGGCAAGTCTCTAGATTGAAAATCTAGCATCATCAATTCTGTCAGTGCTAATGAAACTCCTTTGAGACACAAGAGTGAAAATGAAACGTAAAGGTGCTAATTTTCTCACTAACTTGATTGAATGATTTCCCCTAAGAGATTTATGTTATGAAGGCACAGCTGTTCATTTCATTCACAATCTGCTAATCGTAGTTGACTTACAGCCAAACTCAAAAGGAAGATTAGTGAATCTAGGTAAGTTTAATAAAGGTCTATGCCAATTCATAATTTTAAGTATTTTCAACATGCCAGTGTTACCTCAATGTTCATACACACTCTTAGTTTTTCAGCCATTTATAGACTTATCATGTGACTTTAAGTGAAAACTAATCATCTCATCTCACTAAAGTCTGAGGTTAGAAAGAGGGGGATTCATATCTTGTGGCTTAGGATGATGTGAACTGTTCCCTGTGTTCACCTTTTTCTACATTATTTGCAGAAGAAGATTAGACAAAAAACTTTCAGACATTTAAAATTTGATGCAATGAACCTTCACTTGTGCACCACTCCTGAACTGAATTGAGCAGACTGGAATGTAATCTCAGTATAATCACTTTCTCATTGATCTCCTTGGACTCACTACAGTTATTCAGCAAAATAGGCTCAGATGCACAGGTCACACGTGTATAGCACCTATCCTGTGCTGAGGTGCTAAAAGAGGTAAGTGTATCAAAACCCAGCAAAAAATAGCTAATATGAACACAAAGCCAAGAAAGCAAGAAAACAAGCAAGCAAGGAAGTGTGATAATGGAGCAATGCAAACCACACATTTCTGTAGGCTAAAAATACCTTTTTTCAGTTACTGAACATTTCTTTGGCTGAGGTGTTATTTAGAAGTTCCATTTCTCCTAAAATTATAAAAATTCTTTCTGTTTTACACCCAGTGCAATCAAGTCACAGTTTATAGGAAGCAAGTATTACCTGGTTTATTTTCCTCACCCTGGTAATTCAGAAGAGCTTTAATACTCACTGATTCAGCTATCTGAGGATAACAGGAAGAATCATCAACTGTCCTAGAGGCAGAAACAATAGGCACCTTTATATTCTGCAATGGTTTGAAAGATATTTCTATAAGCAGGGAGATTTTCTCTATAAATTAAGAATATTGTTGCAATCTTAACAAAAAGTTTCCTCTTCTGAACTATGCTCTGTATATTGTATTTTCTTGAAAATCACCATTACTTTTGTTTCTACAAAGCCTGTAGAAAACAAACCTGTTAAAATTCAATAAGAATATGAGATTTTCAATGATCCAAAAAGATGCCTGGATTTGTAATGGCACCCCTAGATTATTGACTGTCCAAAAGCCCTAGGTAAGACTGAGCTGATAGAAATGTCTGCACACAAAATAAAACACAAGATGCCTCTGCAATGTTGATATGCAGTATATACATTTGCACTAGTCCAGTGTTCAGTAATAGGAAAAGATACGTCCCCATTAACTCAGGTCACACTGTGTACCCACATTAGCATACTGTCTGTGCCATTAAAGAAAACAAGAGTTGGGTTTGGGTTTTTTTCCTTTTGTACTAGGATGCATACATTTGCAAGGAGAGCAATGCCTGTAAAAAACAAAGTGCTTACAAATGTATAGCCCTTTTGAACTTAAGAAGTCTCATTTAATTCAGTGGAAACTATGCCCATGCTTCTGTTTTTTGTTGAACTTTGGGCACAGGAGCTAGACAAAACTATGAAAATTTGCTTTATTCCCATCAAGTGCACAGATCTAGTCCTCTTATCTATATTTATTATTGTACTCTCTGATATTTTGTCTAATTTAGTCCCTAATCCAAAGATACATATTTAAATTTCATTTGTTCATAAAACAACATGGCCTTTTAGACGAAAAACAGTGTTACCTGGAGAGTATGGAATTTAGCAGGTAAAAAAAGGACTGCATAGGAGCCATCTTGCAGGGGCTTCAAATTAAAGTCTATTATCTTAAAAGAAGAAGAAGAAAATGGCTCTCTCTGAAGTATATGCAGTGGGAGACGTTTTGCATGTTTATGCTCCTAATCCTTACAGTGAACTTTGCAGCCAGCCTTGTAACTGTTTGCCACCTGTTTACGGAGTCATCATTTGATTCATCAATAAAGTTAATAAAAGTGATAATAGGAAACTTCTCATTATGAATTGATGAAAAAATAAATCTGTTCACATGCAACTTTCTTATATTCACATTTAATAATAAACATAATGAAGCTCAAGTCTATAATAAAGCATGGCCTGGTTTTAGAAAAAAAAGAATATAGTATGCATATTATTTAAATACATAGTTTGTCTCTGGAAACTTTATTGGAGACAGTCTTTTTACTTAACCAAACAATTAAAAATCAAATTTTAGGTTAGACACCTAAGAGGAGTATGCACTACCAACAGAAATTTGTCTCATTTGCCTTCAACACTCATCTTCAATGCGTGGTCATTCTTCCCACTCTTTACAAGGCAGATCTAAGGCGGCTGGATGAACTATGACAGGTGATTTTTTAAGTGCCAGAGCCTGGAGAGATTTATTTCACCACCTGTGGCTAGGTAAAGGATTATCAATAGGACATTTGACAACTCAAACAATAAGGCAAAATTGGACTGGGAAGAAAAAGAGAAACATAAAATATTGGTCTACTTATATAGGCTATATTCCATATCACCAATGGTGTTTCACAGAATAAGGATATCCTGTAAAACAGTGGACAGTGGATTCCTTATCATTTAGTGGTAAAAGAGGGTCTTCATAACCACTCATCTGAAAACACTGCTCAGTAGATTCCCAGCTAGATTCTGTGCTGCTAATGCTCAGCATTACTGAGCTGTTTTTGACACCCCAAATGTCAAAAACAAAATAAACAAACTTTGAAGCACTGAGATCCCAGATATGGAAAAAAAAGAGAAGTTACATGAATGAAATCTTGTATCTGTATCAAACTTCACTGAAGCCACCGGGGTGGAGGGGGGGGTGGGTCTTGTGTGGGTTTATGGTACTGCATACCCCTCTCATCATGGAAACAGAATTCAAATGGATTCCCTTCAACAACACCCCAAAGCCCACAGATTTCTTATGGGCAACAGGATCATTAGACAGAGATCCACTCTTGTCAGTTTTTACATAGTTATTAAAATGACAAAATGTTTTATTAAAATGGGATTTGCACTGAGCTGAGTCATAAAACCAACTAGAGATGAATGGACCTCTAAGACTTTTTATCTGAATATCTGTTGTCTGCTGACGATAGCAAAAGTAACATTAATTTTCATTTAAGCCCACAAAGGGTAAATAAAATTTTTAAAAAATCCATCTATTTTACTTACATCTGCAGATGATATTATTTACTTTTTTTCTCTGTGTACAGAGCCTTGCAAAATCTTTACAAATTGTATATGAAGAAGAGAACCTATCTGCTGTAGTAAAGCTGATAAGCCTCAAACAACGTGTCTATGTGTTGAAAGATTTTGCAATAATCCTTTACTTTCTGTATATAAATATTCTAAATGCAAAGCTAACATGTTTTTTTGGCTTAGCATTATACAGAAAATTCTTTCAGGTTTTTTGGTCACTGAAGAGAAAAAGTACACAAGTTAGGAAATGTGATACTTTTTATGAGATTCAAAAGAAGTGAAATATCAGTGTTTTGAGTAAACAAAATACTTTATTTCCTTTTCTTCCTGTAGTCTATGCTTTTTTATTCTAAGAGTCTGTAGCTACTGACTCTCTGTGCGCTGCTCTTCAGCTGAAAAGGCATTTAGCTTGATGTGACAGTGCTTTAGAATAAAGTTGCTGGAGGAACCTCAATCCATCCCACTCCTACCAGATTGATGCCAGTGCCAGCAATAAATGCCCAGAGCCTGGAGAGGGATCACAGGTCAGCAGGAGAGCACTTTATGAGCAGAATAAAGGAACTCCAGCCACACTATCCAGCAGCTTAGCTTCACTGGGGATCCAGTGTTAATGTCTGTATGTAAGCACACAGCAGCACAGCGAATAAACAGGAGGAGCCCATGGCTTTACTGGCCAGTGGAGGAGAGGAGGAAGATCCAAGGGCTGAAACACTTCTCCTATGAAGACAGGCTGAGGGGGTTGGGCTTGTTCAGACAAGAGGAGAGAGTGCTCCAGGAAGACCTTGACACACCTTACAGTACCTAAAGGGGTCTAGAGGAAGGCAAGAGTGGGACTTTTTACAAGGGCATGGAGGGGTAGGACACATGGGAATGGCTTTAAACTGAAAGAGGGTAGATTTAAATTAGACACTAAGAAGAAATTCTTTACTGCCAGGTTGATGAAGCAATGGAACAGGTTGCTCAGGAATGTGGATGTCCAATCCCTGGAAGTGTTCAAGGCCAGGCAGGATAGGGTCCTGAGCAACCTGGTCTAGCAGAAGGTGTGATTCATGATACATTCAATGGTTCTGTAAAAATATCTAAACTTGGGATCTCTTTTTTTTTTTTTCGGGTGAAACATAGACTACAAATGTAAACAGGACAGATTAATTAAATGTCGAATTTTATATTCCCCTCTTCTTGATGCCATATATGCTTTTATACACCAGAATATGGCAAGAATAAAGAGGATTATTTTCCTTTCTTTCTTGGTAATAGAAAGAAAGGAAAATGTGACCTTCATCAAAGGATCAGTCCTGGCCAAACAGTTCATACCAACTAAATGTATATTCTTTCCCTAAAATTCAAAGCCTGAAGCAAACCATTTTTTCTCCCACAAATAATTTTCCTTATCAAGAAAATAGTTTGGCTTTAGATTAAGGCACAGGAACAAATCAATGCACATGTGATGTGGATGAGGTTTAGCCCCGGAGCTAAACAGAGAGTGAACCAGCTAAGTGGCATATCCTCACCAAGCCTACCCCTCCTTTCCCTCATTTTGTAGAGTTGTAAATGTGTAGTGGACATCATCATGCAAATCACTGAATAAATACAGTGAATACATAAGCTGCATTGCCTTTGTTGAAGCAACCCTTGAAATATGCCAGGTTCTGCTCACTGTTGCTGGAGATGTTATTGTGAAGAATAAAAGCTATAAATGACAATATGCTAACTCAGGATATTTAGAAACTAACCAGGACAAACTAAAATACAAAGCAGCTTAGAAGGAACCAGGCATATTGGATATCTCTGAAAAATGAGGGGATAAGACACAAGAGAATACTGAAATACCCAGCCACAACCTCTGCAGCAGGTTTGACCATAGACTTATGTGCCAATGGTTTAGTGCATTTAAGAGTTAACAGTTTCCATTAAAAGAAAATTAAGACACAGAGAAGACAGTATGACTCTGTACATAAGTCCCAAGGCACAAAAATATAAATATAGAAGGACAGGATACAACTGCTGTCAGCACAAGGATAGTGAATATATAAGATGGAGAAAGAACGTTACCTGAAGGAAGAACTTACTTTATTCATTTGAAGCTATACACACTCAAGTACTCTTTTTGCAAAAACAAGAATACCTGTCATGACTGTTTTTCTTCTATATTTGTTTCTGTTGAAAAATTGAATATGGCATGAAAGTTAGTTTGGTTTCATTGTAAATCACAGGAGTTGTTTTTTTTCTGAACTGGTGAAGTAATATTAATATTTTTACATCAAAAAGTTTATTTTAAAAGACTCAAAAATATTATCAAAAATCAAATAAAATTCTTGTTTTACTTTTGGCATTTGTTAAGCTTCTCTTTAACATTTCTGTTTGTAAATTTAGGTTGACTTTTAGATGAACAGTGGGGTTTAAAAAAAAAAATCCCTGTAATAGTTTCTAAGGAAATATGTAAAGGAGATAAAACACAAAGTTTGGACAAAAGAAGTATTGGGCTGAAGGGCAAGTATTAGTTCTTGCCTCACAGCTGAAGCTCTTTGGAGGGGTTAATAGTGAAGCTGATGAGGGAGATTTGGTTGATACATTATACTTGGATTTCAAGACTGCAGTAGCAAAAAGCCTGTTTCAAAGGCTCTTCAAAGCCAAGCAACCACCGGAAGAAAGTATAGGTCTTTAAAGAGGTAAATAATTGATTAAAAGATAAGAAACAAAGAACACTATGTCCTTGTTGCAGAAGCAGAACACCACTGGATACCTACAGAGATCAGTGCTTCAATCTTTGGGCTATTCAGCTGAAAAAGAGGGTGAAAACCAAGATGACAACAACAACTGCAAACAAAGTTTGCTGATGATGCCAAGTTTCTCACAGTTGTAAAGATGGTGTGTGAATTCTGTGAAGAAATGTCAAAGACTCTTGTTAAAGTGAATGACTGGCAAAAAAATAGCAGATGAAATTAAGTATACTTGAAATGTAGGTAAATGCAAAGTGACACTCTGTGGTTTGCATGTATAATACTGGGATATAAGCTGTCATCACTGCTCCTGAGTGAGACCTCAGGGACCTAGGGATCAGTCTTGAAACCAGTTTTGTTAAATACCATCATACATGACCTTAGTACAAAAAAATGGGAGAATGTGGAATCTGGAGATCACACCACAAAAGATTGATGATAGAGAGGGAAACAGCAATATGATGTATGAACAGCTGGTGACCTTGAGGACTAAAGTAATCCCAAATCTGTCAGGAGATCGTTCTCAAAATGGGAAAAACTGATCCAGGATAAATTTATCTTGGAAAATAAAATACGTCACCATCAGAGGATTAAATCCTGGGGTAGCATTTATGCAACCTAGTGGGAGGAAAAAAAAGTCCAAGTTCTGCTGTGAAGTTCGATCAGCTAATAAACAAGATCTATTCCAAAATTATATCCTTGAGAATTAACTACCCAAAGGAACATGAGAAGGATTAATTTTCAAAGTCATCCTTCAATTGTCTTATGAAAGTGCAAACAGCAATCCAGTATGACAGAACACAGGAAACTTTCCCAGGCATCTGAGGATATAAGGGGGTAGACAGGTAGAGATAAGCAGAAATACAAGCCAGGCATAAAAAGACCAGTAACACTGATGCTTTAAAAAGCCTCACAGAAGCAGGGTCTTAAGGAGACCTGTGCAAAGGGATATATACTAGTCCCCATGGTCCCATTAAGGGAAGGTTGTGGATATTTACATTTCCCACTGCAGCAGTACTTTCCAGATAGCTCTGTACAAACTGTGGTGGGCATAGGACAACAGGGCTCCTCTGCTCACACTTCTGCCAGTCAGTGCCATCCCAGAATTTATGTTGTCATATGAGAGTATTGCATTTTGAGTCTTTCCAGAGTTTCTTAGCCCTGGAACAACACTAAGCTGATGAGCTGCATGGCTTCTGCAGAAGTGCTGCTGGGTGTCTGGCCATCTCAGTGTTCAGTGATTAGCCCGTGTCCGTCTGTGCACATCCGTGTACACAGGCACAGTAACTCAGCTTCCCTGTGCACCCACAACAGGGCACTGCTGCCAGCTTACACTTGGGAGAATGGAGATTATAACAGACAAAAAACTGCATGGGTCTTAGAGACTAAACAAAATTTAAAAATTGATTCTCAAAGTCCTATGGTGCTACATTAACCTCTCAGATGTGTTCTGGTTTTTTTTTCCTTCTCAGTGAGAGACATCCCCTCTACATTTCTGAATTCTGAGAAATTTTTCATTTTTCTGTGGAAGTATTTTTTCTGTACTACAATGCTTTTATGGTGCCAATTACAGCAACCACATAGGTTTTTTTTTCAACTTAACAGAAGAGGTTTGGAGAGGAAAAATTTTGAACAAGTATCTAAGATGAGATATGATAATTTGGTATCAGCTTTCTACTTGTCAGGTACAATCTTACAAGAAAGAGAGACAGAAGAGGGAATCAAGGGACTTCTTTTTAGTGAAACTTAATTACTATCCTGATACCATTGCAAAGTATGACTGCAAAGGTTGTACATTAAAAGGTTATACACAAATGTTCTTCATGTTTTTCTTACTTTCAAAATGAGGAAAATGGATGGTGTTGGCATGATCCTCTTGTTGGAACCCATACAATATGTATGTCAGAACAAAACCCATTTTTAAAATAAACACAGTAAGGAAACGGAAAGTAGTTAAAGGGTGTTTGCACTTCAGTGTAGCCACACAAAAAGTCCCCAAATATTTTGTTCATGACAGTTAAAACCATATATAGCCCAGCATTTTCACTTTTCTTGGTTTTGGTTTATCTTTTAGAAAAAAGTAAATTTAACCCAATTACTCTATAGAACAAATGGCCAAACTGGGATGGAAGAGGAGGAAAGAAAGAGAACAACAGATAATCGATTACTGACAATTGATCTTTCACAAATGAAAAAAAAAAGCCTAGAGAAGCCTATAATGAAGAATCTTAGCTCTAGAATATACTGACAGGCCAATTTGATCCAACACTAGAAATGTAGCAGCTTAAAGGTTTAGTGGTGCTTCACAGCAACTAAAAAATCAAGTCACTTTCCTTAAAATTTCTAAATAGACATACCCGTTCTTCAAGTATCCTATTTCACAGTTCATTCTTCATATATTAAATAAAAGAACAAATAGCATTTTTCACCTGTTTGACTGATGCTCATGAGATGCTTTTTGTACATGTACCACGACTTCCCAGTCAGAGCCAAAGCTAGAACGCATTTTGGTCAATAGAGGGCTCTCACTTACTCGAATAGGCTTTGGCTCATAAGTGTTAGATCAGGCTAGTGAGGATCATAATTCAAATTATAAATTTATTTCAGACAGTTTTTTCCAGTACTTTTTATTTTCAAAAACGTATCAAAAGTGATTTTCAGGTTTTTGAGCTCTCAAACAAGATGTTTTTATACCTTGAAACACAGTTAAATTTGTCTTAACCAAATCTAATGTAACCAAACAGTTGATTATTCTGTCTTTTCTCCATGAAAACTGACAGGATATTTTAGGTTTTAATCTTTTTTCTTTTCAATTTTTTTTCTTTTGAAGTGCAGAATATACAATTTTTATACCAAATTTTCTGCTTTTTCCTTTTTCCAAATTTAGAGCACTGAGAAGCTAGCTGGAGATCTTGCAGAGAGAAAATAGGCAAGACTTTTACTTTTCAAACTGGTTGTTACTCTGAGCAGCTCCAGGTTCTGCAGAAAAGCAGTTTGACAGCTCTTAGCAGCTCCTGGGGACAGACTTCCTCCCCAGTGGCATACTTCCAAACCTTCTGTGGCTCTAAAACTGCATGCTGATGGATCCCTTATGGTATAGAAAAGTTAATGTTGTCTTTCACAGACAGAAGAAAGAACTAAGAGGAGAAGAAGCGTGACTGACCTGGACAGCTAAAAGAAGAATCCATTTTAAAAAAAACTGTGGAAGAATGAAAAGACAGCCAGCAGAGGAGAGATGAATGAGGAACAAGGATAGGAATTTTCCTGCTCTAGTACAGTTTGTGAGTACTGGGTGTGGGAACCATTCCTATGAATGTTCCTGTCTGAGATCCTTGGCCCTTGAGAAAACACCAGAGACAACTTCTCTTCAGACCATGAGGGCGGAGCAAGCGAATCTGTCCCAAAACCCAGAACTGAAAAAGAGCTTTCATGGCAGAAAACTGTAGTGATTGTGTGCATATTTATTTCTGACAGCTGAAGAGTTTCTTCCTTTGCTGCTTGCTGACCAAGCACACTGAAAGTTTCTAACAGTTGTCCGTGTCTGTCTTGCATATAATTGAATCTTACTTTCTTTTATTTTGGGAACTCATGAACACTCTTGCTTGTACCAAGTGCTATGAGTGTCCTTCAAGCCATCCTCCCTGTAACAGAAACAGCCACTGCCTTTTTCAAACCAGAAGTTTTCTGTCTTCCTATTTCTTCCTTTGTGATATACCTGGCATATTTCCTTCCTTCCACCTTTTCCTTATTTTCTTAATTTTATGTGTTATGTGTCTTTTACTTCTTTCCTACTCCCATTTCTTACTCCCACCTGCCCTGGGCTCTATCATTTTCTGCTTCCCCAATGTTTTATGTAGCTTCATAATCTTTCCCCTAGTTCTGCTGTTCCACCCATCTCATCCTTATTGTTATCTTTTATTTTTCTCTGGGGCATATATCTTTCACAGTGCCAGGCTCATTTAGGATAATGGCAGAGACGTGACTGGAGGCCGTGCCATGCTGGAGGCTGTTTACGGATGCCTACAACTCATTCTATTTGCAGGCAATGACAGACAAACAGAGAAATGTCATCACGTGTAAGTCTCAAAAAAGAAAGCAGAAGGTATTGCAAGGAAGGAACGAGGCTGTTGACAGAGCAGGTGTCTTTCGTTGTGCTTCAAATTTCTCAGCGGTGTCTCAACTTCTTCATCCTCTGAGTTCCACCAGCACGAACCTTCCCAGTGCTCTTGCATCTGTGACACAAAGGTTACCACACCCTAAAAGCCTCCTTTAATGTTTCCTATTGCTCAGGCTATTTTCAATGTTTTGTTCTTGCCATGTATTTTGTATAGGGTATTAGTTACTATGGCAACCTTAACTGCAATTTGACCATGAATATAAACAAGAAATACGTACATTACACAGTAACAATTCTGTATTCATTACCTTCCAAATATTCCACAGGCAGAAGAATTTTAAAAGACTTTTTAAGTGATCAGACAAAAGTCCTTAATGTATTTACAAAAACAAACTAATTGCAATACAAATTATTTGAGCCCCACATTTGTAAGGAATGAATCAGACACAATTTGAAAAAGTAACTTATTACAAATTATTAGAATTATATGTCTGTTAGTTACTCTTCCATAACAGTGACTCAGAGCAACGCACATTTTATACCAAACAAGGTAAAACAAGACAGTTCAGATTCATATTGCTTTTAACAGAAAGACTGGATTAAAAATCTGAAAAAGAGATAGAAGGTTTTGCACTATTCAGAGGAGTCCCAAATATTAACCTGAGAGGGAAAAAAATCCCCAAGGTCTAAGGAATTTGATAAAACACAAAATATTACTGCACCTGAACTGGAGAGCCTGGATTCTTAGCAGATTCTAATTTATATCACTGTAAATCAGAATGAGTCCATGGAGGTCAATGACCACAAGTTATAGTGAAACTCCTGCTGTGAGAAAAAGAGCAGCTCGGGCTATGCATGCCTTGAAAATGTATTGCATCCAGGTTTTGTCTGGGGCAAAAGTCTCTTATTATAAAATCAGGACATAGTCCTTGCAATGACAATTTTCAGGTGGTACATTTTGAGCTGCACATAGAGTCCTGTGCACATGCCTACCTGCCAAGGTGCAATACACAGGGTGAGAGAAGTGCTCAGAGGAGACAAATCCTGCTAAGCCTCTCTGCAAGGTCCCAGATACCAAGAGGGACATGAGTTAATCATCCTAACATGGAAATTTAAGCACCAACTCAGACTGCACTTAAATGAAAATATGTAATCAGTTTGGAAAGTCTGGGTTGGGATTTTTTTAGAAAATTTAAGCAAGAGTAAATGAGAATAGTGGTCAGATTTGGTAATTTCAGTAGTTAAGGTGTTAAATGGCTGATAAAAAAATAATGACAATAGCTTGGGGGAGCCTTATTATTAATGAACTGACAAAGCGTGCCCCCAGAGCCATGGAGCTTCAACCCTGATTGCTCTGTACTAGGGGGAGCTAAACCTGGTGGAATATTATAACATTTGTACCTCACATAGGTAAGTTTTCTAGACCTTGATCTGACAGAGGAACTTGGCTTTCAATGCTATTCCAATATAACCCATGAGTATTCAATAACTACTTCAAAGGGGACACAACTCCAGAAGGAATGTGAATTTATAGAGGGGTATTTTCCTTGTTTTCCTGTTTTTGGAGCAAACCTAGCAAAATTATTATTATGGAATACATGGATGTTTGAGTTGCTTGCGTTCTCCCAATGCAATTTCCATCTTTTAAACTTTGTCTCGCAAATTCTTCTTAGTTCCATTCTTGCAAACACCTCAGTGGTATTATGCAAGCATCATGAATGACACTCCAGTAAAAATAAGCAAGTGCCTAAGTGCTTTCAAGAATGGAGAAGTGGTGAGCATCTCATTCAACAGCAGTCAGAGCTAGACATAAAGGAGCTGATTCCTTGTGAGTGCAAGAAATAAGTGTTTTGTATCATGTTAAATTTTAGGTGAATAGGAATTAAATTACATCAGTATATTGAGACATGCATTTATAAAACTACTGCCAAGGGATAGGAAATTTTTTCCAGTCTGTGTGTTTTGGGACAGGAATATGCAAGTCACGTAAATTAGCATTGTTCCTGAAAAAGCAATGGACTTGATTTTTCAATTTCTGTCACCTAAAATTCTTGTCCCTGCATTGATCACAGAAGCAGATTGGGAAACAAAAATATATCAAAATGGTTGCTGATTTTTTCCTAGAATTAGAGCATAAGGAAAATATTTTTAGGTGTCTTCTTGCTGTATTCAACTGGAGAAGGCTATGAAATAAATTCCCTTAAGAGCAGATGGTCACAACTCCATTGATTTGAACTACAACGCCCTCAATTTATACCAGAAGAGGCAATATCACAATTTCATAAGGTGCTTACTGCTTCTTGTCTGCACACAGAGCTCATGGGAACAGCAGTGACATCCACAGAAACTTTAGGTACATAATACTAAGCATAATTTAGACACACAATACTACCGTTTTCCAATACTGATTTCTGACACAGAAAAATGCTCAAGCCCAACCCCAAGTGCAATTTTTAGTAATTATGTTTATAGAGGTATAAAAGCTAGCAAACTGTCTCAGATCCTCAGGGTGGGTAAAACTCTGAGTCCTTGACTGCCCATTGTTTCACAGACATTTAAGCAAGCAGTGCTCTCACAGGATACAAATCATCTCCTGTTCTCCAGATGAGATCTATGCCTTTTTCTATGCCAGAAAAAGTATAGATCTCCACATTCATATTTCTTAGTAGAGGGATTGTAAGAAAAGGTCATTTATTCTACACTTTCAAATCAGGATGCTATTCCAAACAGAAGAAGTTTAAACTGATGTATCAGATGTAGCTGCAATTTTAGGGAGATTAATCTACCTGAATGAAGCAGTCTTAGTATGTAAACAGAGGAAAGCTGGTGGACTTTGTAAACACAGTATTTGCATATCTTTACATATAAAGCAGATATCAAAATGGAACTTAGATTTTACAATAACTTGTGGAAATCACAAAAATACTATAAATAGCCCTATGAATACAGACAAGTATCCGTCAGTCCTATTCCCCATGACTCAGACCTGTCTTGCAGAGTCAACTCCATTGAATAATGTCAAATTCTCCTCAAAAAAACCCTGAATTTAAAAAAATACAAAAAGCTAATTGCTAATTTTGCTTAGGATAGGAAAATTTGATAAATGTACAGAGATGTGAGTCACTTGTGACAGATAACAATATAGATCACCCTAATTTAATAATCAATAAAACCTCAGCTGAATGCAGAAAGTATTTCTGTAGCTCAGAAACAGTAACTCTGTTTTCTTTGTATAAGAGAATTCAGGGAAAGCCTGTAGAAAAAAGCAAACACATCTTACATTTTAAGAAATAACGATCAAATTCAATTCATAACATAATTATGGTGCTTCTTTGTGGATTGTTTTTGTTTGGGGGCTTTGTGTTTGTTTGAAGTTAAACTATTCAGAAACCATGGTGTTAGACACGGGTTTGGCAGTGTTAGGTTTACATTTGGACTCGATGACTTTTAAGATCTTTTTCAACCTCAATGATTCTATGAAATATAAGAAAGAAGAATCCTACTGAATATTTTTGCTATCAAAACATTGCTTTACCTTTGTAGAGCTCTTTGTATTATCAAAGTACACATCAGTTTCCACTCTGCAACTGATCAACATCAAAGAACTACAGTTCCTCTCATGGTTCAAATAAATTTACTCAGGCTAACTTCTCTTCCTAGAACTGTTGGTGCTGTCCAGGAAATGTTATAGTCAGAAATGCATTGAATCATGGAATGGTTTTGGATGGGAGGGATGTTAAAAGTCACCTAGATCCAACCACCCTGCCAGAGGCAGGGACACCTTCTGCTAGACCAGGTTGCTCAGAGTTCCATCAGTCCTGGCCTTGAACACTTTCAGGGATGGGGCATCTACCACTTCTCTGGGAAACTTGTTCCAGACCCTCGCTGCCTTCACAGTAAAGAATTTCTTCCTAATATCTAATCTGAACTCACCCTCTTTCAGTTTGAAGTTTTTCTCTCTTGTCCTATCAAGAAATTTTGACATTTTCTTGTCAAAAATTCCTCTCCAGCCTTCTTGCAGATATACCAACCTTCTGGTCACTGTAGTGGAAATAACTGCATTTTCCAAGTATATGAGAAGTATCTAGAACATATGTTATAGAGAGAGGGTTCTTTGCAGATTGAAGAGAATCAAAAAAATTGAAATAAACATTTTTGATAATTACTGTAAGCATTGCCATATTTGGAAAGATTTTTGAGGTATTAATATTATTAATAGCAAGAGGGGAGAAAATTATTTAGGATACACACATATACATTTTTTCACAATTACTGGGCAACTTGAGTTTCTACAAAATAAAAGAATTCTTGCAATTTTAAAGAATATAGGCCAGCATGAATATAGTAAGGCTCCCTGGAATTATGAATGGAAAATCCCATCACTCAGGTGCAGTGTCTTAGAAGAATGTTAGTCCATATCTGAAAAAAAAACCATGCCCACTAGGATAGTCCACAGATGACCAAGTTATATAAAAATGTGTCTGCTCCAAAGGTGATCAGATTGATAATGGATGGCCCACAATGTGACCAGAATGGATCTGAGAAAATACACACTAAAAAGTAGTCTACAGAACTATGTATTAACAAAATCAAAGAAAACAAACCCATTTTCATCAATCAGTTTTGAATAGGGATCAAAATATGATCATACTTTTTAAATACAGGTAATTATCAAAATTGACTGTAACAGGTGATGCTGCCTAAATTGGACATAGAGAGCTGAGGCAAACCCCAGTGAGCAGTGCAAGGGGCTATGTCTTTTCAGAGTCAATTATCACACCACATTACTGTGGCATCCTGCCCTGAATGACTAATTATACAAGCATTGCCTTGTTAGTGAGAAAGGCAGCTAGCTGTACCCTAAAGTCAGAGCTCAGGTTTCATTATTGGTGGCTGTTCTGGTTACATGCCCTTGAGGTTTGGTCCGGCTGTGAAATCTGAATGTAACAGTTCACTTAGTTTATCTTTTGTGACAATGCATTCTGCTGGAGTTACTGTTTGGTAATAGCAGTGGGGAAGTGGAAGCTGCCCTTTCAAGGCTGGGATAGGAGCCTGTAGCTTTTTTTTAAGTGAAGGATAAGAGAGATCATCAGAGCATGTGAGCTGTGTGGTGCTGCATCCAGACCTGGTGCTGTTGTGCCTCTGGAGGAGGCTGGCCTGTGGCACTGAGCCAGGGAAGTTTCAACCTATCACAAACACCTATAAGAAAAGGACTACAATTTTAGTACGCAGAATTTTCCTTAAAAAGCTGAGCCTTGTGATTAAAGGTGTAACATATGGAAACCCCTCTTACAGCCTGATTCTCACAGAGACTTATTCCAAGCAACTGCAAGAATACATTATAAACATACCCTTTACATGTCTGAATAATTCTCAACATTAATGCAGGGTCTGTGAGTGCTTTAAGGCACAAATAGAGCCCACAGTGAGCAGAGGTCCACTGATATTTCTTTTTCTGTTTTACAAATTTTATTCTTCAAAGGAGTATCTTTTTAATAGTCAGAAAAAGACAGATTACTGCAGGTTTTTTTGTTGGTTTATCCATTACAATTTGACCACTTACTGTTATGGGAGAAGATTTCAAAAGCAGAAACAGACAGCTAGATGCTGAACACACACCAAACACCAAAGGGAGTTTGCCTCCTAATTCCCTTGTGCCTTTGAAAATCTGCCCCAGAAATTTTAGGTATAACAAATCAACTCAGTGCTGATTCTGTATCACATGTTCTTGTTTTCACTGCAAACCTTAAGCAAATCACCTATTTCACAAAAGACACAACATTTTCTTATTTTGGAATGGATTGCATTTTAAAGCCGATGGAATAAAAGACAATGACTGACAGACTCTTTGGTGTACATGCAAAATAAAAAAGATACCAGGAATTGCTCTCCTCCTGTGCTAGGCATCATACCTTACCCCTCCACCTCTCAAGGTCTTTTTTCTGCTGTGGAAAGCACAGCAGTCCAGCTGAGATGGCAAAGTACATGCTCTCACTTTGGATGGATGACTAGGGATAATCACTCATCCCCTTAACCAGAGGACTAAGGCCATTCACCTAATGTTAGCATATAATTCCTGCAAGTTACCTATACAGCAAATACAGAAATTACTCACAGATCATGATCAGACATTATCTGAATTCTTGCTGTCTCAGCTAGGGGTCTAAAATTGGGTGAAATGGGTCTTTATCAGTACATGTCTCCATTGATATACAGGCAGCAAAACCTCTGAATGTTGGGACCTGGAACAATGTGAATGTCTCCTGCACATGCTATGAACTAGGAATACATCAACACCTTTATCACCCACTTCTGAGTATTCTAAATGAAAATAAAGTAATGAATGATTGAGAACCAAGGTCCCATGGGAAAAAAAAAATTATCACACCACATCACTTCATTAAGGTCTTTTGAAATTGACAGACTTATTTCCAATAAACTCTAAATTGGCAATTTTCCATTACCTTTTCAATGACTTTTTAAATAATTGCCTGTAATGAAGTGATCCATTTCAATCTCATAGACCTAAGAATCCTTACAATATGGCAGCTCCCTCCCAGACACTAATGTATTTCACACTGACTTTAGGACACTGCCATGAGGATCTGTGAGGTTTTTTTGAGGATGAAGTGAATTTTGATCTACTTCCCAAAATCTTCAAAGAACTCTTATGCTTCCTATTTAAGAAGACTCATGTTCCCATGAGGAAGCATGGACCACAGATAACAACACTCATAATTTCTAGTTCTTGATTTTTTTCTTACAATAGTCACCACAAATATTAAAAAAATATATAAATTGATCAATTACTTAGTAATTTCTTTAAGAAATATTTGAAGACATGAAATTATTGCATACTTAGAAGAGATGCTGGTGAAAATCTTTATTCTGACCTTCTTTTACTCTATTTTACTAGCATATTATGGAGGACTGAAAATACAGAGATTTAAGGCAATGCCAGGTAAACATGACTTGTGTGTACTACAAAGAATTGATGATAACCAATTTAATCAGAAATCTGTCCATGTGAAAAATGACAGTGATGCTATCTTGAATTCAATCAGAACTCATCTGATTTTTTCAGATCTGCAGTCTGGGAGTTAAGCTCCCTAGAAACAGAGACATAGAGACTTTATACAGGAAGAGTGAAAGGGGAATCTGAGAAGCAGATTATTTCTATGGTGAGCTCTGATCTTAGTGTGTAGAAGTCCCGCAGACAGACTCAGTTACTGATGTTCTCAAGAAGAAAAGCCCCTCTTGTGCATCTTTTTTAGACAGAGAGGAACTCTAATTTAGAAGTTGGGAGAGGAGAGGCAAGGGTAACTTAGAAAGTAGATGAACTGTGAAGGACTAAGTAGGGAAGATAGATCATCACTGCTTGGAGCTCGTTGTTTTAGTACAGCTGGCTAAAATGCTGTTTCAGAAAGGAATGAGATGACAAAGAACAAAAAACTAATTCAGTAAAAAAGGCTAGACTTCTCTTAGTTTCATGCATGAAGGGTAGAACATGGTTCTGCCTTCTTTCCAAATGAAAAAAAAATCATGACTGGTTAAAGCAAGCAGGAAGATACTTAATCTCATTATTTATGAATATCATTATGCCTCTCTTCAGAAGGGCATTTTGCCAGCTTTACTTAAGCAGCAGTTAGGCTCTTTCTCAAAACCCCATCTTTAGATGGTATTAGGAAAGCCAATCGCTGTCCAGTGCCAGGCCATCCAATATTTGGGAAGATAATTGAGGTTATGCTGATGGGTCAATGCTAGCAATGTTTGCATTTCAAAGATTTAGATGGCCCCCATCTAATTTGGTCAATATGTGAGTAGAGAAATGAGAGTACATGATCATTTCCTAATGACTCTATTCTGTTGATGGGCCTCTTATATTTTTCCTATGAAAGCAGATTTTGCTATTGGGCTACAGCAGGAAGAGCACATCAAATTCTTCCTTTACAGGTGAAAAATTCCAGCAGGTTACTCTTGTCCCATACTTATACACAGCTGCTGGGAGTAATGCTGCATAGTAACTGAAACTTCAATGCAATCAATAATTTGATTTTATAACTCCTTCCTGCTCAGCCAAAATCCTAGATTTATTACTCATATAGGACATGATCCTGTCATCAATGAAGTCAGTGGAAAGACTGCCATTTAGCTCAGGTTAGCAAGGCTTTGACGGATAATTGCAGTAGGCATTCATGTGTACTCTCTGAATTTGCAGTGAGGCAGTTTGCCTTTGAAAAAATGGGTAATAAACCTCTTTTTTGTTCCCCCCTAATGAAAGGTTAGTATACATAAACAGGGAAGAAATAATTTCAGTGTATCTGCATATGCACACCCCAGATGCAGCCACATCGTGAGATTGAAGTAGGACTCAGAAGCAGATTAACACATAAAAGAGAAAACACTTCAGGAAACACTTTAGAGACATTTAAGTCATTTTATACCAGACATTGTCATGAAGGTTGCTTAAACCAGGCTATCAAATTATTTTTCAGTTAATGCAGCGAGATACCTAGCTGTGAAATCTGGCAAGCACCTGAACAGATTGTCTCCCTCTGCAGGTCTGTACAGAGTGCTCACTGTAAGGAACTCCTGCATCAGAAGATCCCTGAAGTGTGGATAGGTACAAATTAAATGATTGAGGTACATAGGTGAGATTTATCTACTCTGAAAAAATATGTTGAGGTGTGGCAGAAGCTACTTCTGCAACATCTATTGGGAAAATAATTATAAATGTGGACTTGACAAGATTATTTGTATTCCAGATGTTCTACTGGGACTGTCACAGTTTCTACTTTCCACCTTGGCACATCTAGTGAGCCCATCAGAACTCAGGAAACTGCAGCAACATCTTCCTGATAAAAAAATCACAGAAATCCTCTCCGTCTTTATTGCAGGACCCTTTTCTTATGAACAGGTGAAGTGTACCCAAAAGTTCAGTCAGGATAAGCCATACAGAGTCATTTCTTGGAACACCTGCCAAAGTGAATATATCTCTAGAGATTAAGTCACTTCAGTCAAGGGCTCTTTGAGTCTAAGTGTAATTTGTTGATAGTGATTATTTCTAAAGCACTGATGATTGAGCACTTGGTTATATGTGCATTCTCCCCATTTTCCTCTCATACCTGTTAACATTTCTTGTGAAGAGCCTGCTATTATAAGGTAAGCCAAACATTCAATGTCAAGACAGAAGGATTGATTCTATCTTTGAAATCTCTTTCTTCTGTCAACCTGGCAGAATTTAAGTCCAACCAAGCAGTCTCAAGGTGCGATGAAAAAAAGGGATGCAAGACACTTGACTAGCTGCTCTTGCTGACGTGCTTGCTTTTTTATTTCAATATATTTTGTTCTCTATTTATGAAGCTTTCACTACCACAATAGTGATCTAAACCTCAGTTAGGAGCAGTTATCTAATAAGGAATAAAAACCTCAAGTACGCTAGCCAGGAGAGGTGCTTAAACTCCTACCGAGGAGTTTTTAAAGACCTACTTAAGATTACCCTTGCTTTAGATTTACTCTTCTATATTTCCTCCTTTAACCATTACCTCTTTACTTTTTTTTCTTCTGACCATGGATTCAGAAGTTTCTTCTATGTTTGCCCTGTTTTACTTCTTTAGCTGCTTCAATGCCTCCATTCCACCCAGCCATCAGATTTCTTTCATTATCAGTATCATGATTTCTCACCATTTTTCTCATGACCTGTATGCTTCTAGTCCTCTCTTCTCTCTTCTAACAATTTACCCCTCTATTCATGGATTAGTCTTTGCCATATTAGAAATGGTATGATTTTACCTACATTTCCTTCTATTTCACTTTCAACTCCCAGCTATCAGCTCATTCTTTATGCAAGGAGAATGAAAACACAAGAAGAATATTAGAGTTACTGTAACACTCTTAGGAATCCCTTTGAAACAACTTGTTTCCTCTGATTTAATCTTGATTTAAACCCTATCTTCATAGAGTCCTTCTTCAGGACCCTATGAAGCTGTCAATTCCTCAATCTCCCAAAACTAAAGGACCTAATATAGAACTCTTCTTTGAATAGTATATGTCCATATCTTCATCAATTCCCTCTTCACCTGGTTGTTAAGGTAGTATATTTGAGAACATACTTCTCATCCACTATTCAAATTACTGTGTGGGTTTTCTGTCCTTGTTTTCCTTCTCTCTTCACTCTACACCTTGTTTCTCATCAGCAAATACAAATTCAACTACCATCTGTTTGCCAGTGACTCAGAGATATACTAGTCTACTCCAGACTAATTTCCTTATGTCCAAGCTGAAATCTCAGCCTGCCTCTCTGACATATCCTCATGTATATGTAGCCATCATCTCCAATGCATCATGAATCAGACAGCCTATCCTTTCCTATACACTAAACCTTTCTTTCTCAGCCAGTTAGCTCAAAATACAAGTCAAGGATATAACTAAAGTAGTTTTCCTAGCACACAAGATCTTTAGTTTCTAGCAACTGGGTTGCAAGACTGAATGAGATATAAGACTTAGCACAAGGAAACCACACCAAGAGAGTTGGGTTGAAGCATGACTCTCCCAAATGCTTAAACAAATAGTATAGAATAGTTATGGCTTAAGATAGCAGCAGTCCATTAGATGCTAAACCAAGCATTTTCTTAATAAGTTGATGTATGCTCATGACTAAGACGTTGCACAGCTGTACATCATTCAGCACCATGGTCACTCTTAGGTAACACAGTTCAAGGGAAGTAACTAGCCTCAGGACACTTGGGTATGGAGCCCTCCTGACAGGTACGACCAAAGTCTCCTCACAACTAAACATCTATCCTGTCTCAATGAAGGCAGGATCTTTCCAGCTTTGACAAATGAAGTATTGCTCTTCCCATAGCCAATGAGATTTCTGCCAAAAAAAGATTGTTTTCTGAGCTATTTTTGGCCTCTCTTCCCTGCTTCTCCCATATCTCTTCCATCTGATAAAAGTTACTGCTTTTCATTCTCAAAGCCTGCTGACACCGTCACATTTTACTTGTTGTCATGATACTGACTTCCTTGTCTGTTTAGACCATTATTCTAGCTACTGTTACCTACGTTATCAGCCTTGCATAGTCCCACCTCATGCTTTGCAGGATCTTCTTAAGCTTAACAAGAAAACAAATGATCTTTTTTCCTTGAAATACTACCAAAAAGTTCCCTTTTCGTTTGTTTACCCTCCAAAGCTAAAATATTTAAACCTCTGAGAAACAGTTCCTAAGTGGAATAATGATCTTGATGCTGTCTCCTACATGCACCCTGCAGGCTACTACCTACAAATTCCACCTTCCCACAAAGGCAGAAAAGTCTTTCAGAAGTCTCATCTTCCTAACATCAATTATTAATGTCACCTTAAGGACAGATGGGATCAGTGTAGGTGCTCTGAAAAGGAAGTGTGTTAGAGCCTGCCCCTGAGCAGCGACGTAGTCCTTGAGAATACTTTAAAACAGTCAACTTACATTTTCCCCAACAGTTTTGCCAACTGTTCCCCCTACACTAAGCATTCCAGAGGGAAATACAATATAGCAGAGAAGGAGCAGGCTGCCAAGGGGCCTTCTTGAATAACACAATCATGACATATTCTTTGCTGACCAATACACCCTTGAAGTGTCCTGACTAACTGTCTGAAACCATCTTTTCCCTGTTTTCTCCTTCCTTCTCCAGCTTAGAAGGCTATTGATGCTTACATTTATTGGCCTGTGCTGCTAGTATATAAAACAATTATGTGGTTGTAGCTGATACTGCAGATATCATTGTTACTGTCAGTCTTACCAGAGATTCTAGTTTGGATACAACATTACCACAAAAAGAAAGCAGAGTCCAGTCTAAGCCTAAGAAACAAATTTTTTTTAACTGTAGACAGACTGTGGGTGGCATGAACTCCTTTTTATTCTTTATGGTATAACAAATTGGGGTTAGGAACATTTGTAGATATAAGTATTTTTTCATTGTTCCAGCCTAGAAGACTGTTATGACTAAAGAAATCATTAAATGTTTCAAGTCTGAAGAGTTCTTGGAAAGAGAATGTGCTAAGTGAGAGTATTTGGAACTCTGGTCTCTGTTTTCGCTCATAACTAAAGAGTTTATGCGACAAAAAACCATTTGGATGAAGTTGCTAACAGAGAACACTGTTCTACTTTCTGACTTCCTCACACTAAATCTGTTCTGCTGAAGATTTATCTTCTTAAAGACTTTTCCCCCCCAACAGAGTATTTTGAATTTCTAAGCTTTCACATTTTGAACTTAAAATAACCTTCTCGCAGAAAATTACAGACTTCTGTGTCCAGTGGCAAGTACAGATTGTGGCTATGGGTTCCCACAAACATCCCTTTTTAGTAAGTATATAGTATATTTTCAGATATGTTCTGAATCAGTAGTTTTTTCTTAGGGTCAAATATTCTTGCACCATACAGAAAGATGGTTCTTTCTCCCATAAACTGATAACACGGAAATACAGATTCAATACTATTAACATAGCAAGCTGAAAAAATTAAAAGAAAAGAGGAAATCTAACCTTTCAGACCTTTGTTTTATATGGCATAGAGGAACAAAAGGACAAGCTCTCAACTGAAAATAAATCCTTGTCAAGCTACCTTTAAATCACCCGGATTAGTACAAATAGTCTTGACATATACACTCCCCATACTGTCTATAGGGAATAGAGAGAAATATTGCCTCTGTTCAAACTCATAAATTTGTGGATTTTATGGTAGTACATTAGGTACTTAATATACAACAGAGAGATTACAGTCATTAGGTTAGATCATATTCTGTAATTACCATGTTTAGGTAGTGCAGTTCCACACTGAGCTCAAGTCAGGTTGGTGGAGATTCCTCCTGGAATGCCATGCTTCAGTTCCAGAGTCGTCATCTGGCTTTTTTGGCTTTGGGAAAAAAATTATGTCATACAAGGTTTGTAAAAGTCACTAGGACAGCTACCTGAGTCTGTTGAGAAGCTGAAATCTTCTTGGGGCGGGGGGGTCTGTGCTATCTTGTTTATCTCAGTAAGGCACTGTCTCAGGTGACAAATGGGAACATACTAAAGGCCAACAATGTTTATGCATTATGGGTCACTGTCACAGGATGTAAGGAAGGAGAGAAGGCATCTTTTGCAGTCATACAGATTGTGGTGCTTAGTTGTTTTACTTTATCTAAGTGCCATGAAGGGAAGAAATTAATATTTGTATAGCTCAAAAGAGAAGGAATTGGGTCCCAAAAGCTCAAGGAAGTCCAGAAAATCCTCAGAAGAACAGAAGGCCTCGGATACTGTAAATCTATGCTGTGTGAGTCAAGACCAAGAAGGCACATATTATATCATACTGAAGCTTTGGCAGAATCTGCCATGAGTAGGATTAAACAGCAACTTCTCAAGAGTGCTTACTGAAACAGCATAGCAAGAAATGATCCCATCATTACTGCTTTCAACTAGACGCAGGCAGCTATAAATGGTGTTTATTTATGACTTTTTAACTATCCCAACTTAACAGACAATACAACAAAACAAAACAAAAAATAATTGGGCCAGATGCAATGCAAACAATTGCTCATTTCAAAAATCTGAGCCTCAGACTACTGGATGCCAGGAAGTAAGAGTCTCAGCTTAAGCTTAGTGCCCATTTCCATCTTTTTCACAATCTTTAGTGAATTCCCTCCAGTGCTCTGACAAGGATAAGTGGAGGAGCCTGAGCAGCTGTGACTGGGGAATTCTGCACAGCAGCTTGGCTACATGATGTCTGGTACTAACAAGTATCAGCATCATTTTACTTTCACGAACGGAAAAAAATGAGTCCCGGAGGTGTTCTTAAAATATGGATGAATGCTAACTAAAACCAGATCCCTTCTGTGGAAGTGTTCGGAGGGCAGTGGCTTTGGGAGCTGTGGGGAAAGGCAGTGAAGGGGTTGCAGCCCAGGCCCGGCAGGGAGGGAGCGCTTGCCACGAGATGGCAGCAATGCCACGTCTGGCTCGGCAGCCTGCCTGGCTCTGCTTTTGAAATTTTTTTTTCCAAGTGAGAACCACAACGTTTTCACATAAATACAAGCTTATTACAAAGTCAGCCTAACTCGTTCAGTGCCCATTCACCACCTTTATGCAACTTACAATGAGAAAACAACTTTGCATATTTCCCCACCAAAGAAAACTTCTCATAAGTGAATAATTACAACCTTGAAACTACCTTTCCAAAAGGGCTTGTGTTCCTGTCTTTCCTTTCTATGAGCCTTTGTGTTTTAATTACGGATATAGGTAAGCATTAATTATGGAGTCAGGCCCAGCGTGCAGTGGCGGTGACAATTCATACTGGATTGAAAGTCACAGTTGGGCGCTTTTTTGCCACCCGTTTGGAACTTGGCACAGAAACTCTTGCTGGAATCATGGAGCATAGGGACCTGTGACATGCCAACCTTGGGTCACCATTTCCTTTCCCTCGGGCTCAAGGAACTAACCCTGCCTGCTCCAGGCTGGTAGTGGGGAAGCCTCTGTGTGCATACTGCCATGTCATATTTTGATTGTTTTTTCTTTAGTTTTGGAAAGGATTGTTAATGGCAGAAATTCCTCTTGGCAACAGGAGCTATCGAGAATGGCAACATAAAGGCAAAGCAGTATTCTGCAAGGAGATATTGGCTTCCTCTCAGGAACAACAGCGTGTTCTGATGAACAACTTAGAAGGAACGAGCAGGACACATTTTGGACCTGAAAGCCTCCTTCTCTCAAGAGCGGGGACGAAAGCAGAGGGGAATTTCACCTAGGGCAAAGGAGCCCAGCACCCGCACCACTCGCACCCCGCATGTGGCTGGGGGAGACGAACTGCAGGCAGAGCCGGGGGACAGGGCACCGGGGAATCGCGGCAGAAGCTTCCCGGGCAGATGTAGCCCTGCAGCCACTGTCCTTCTCCGCGCCGGGGGACACCGGGCCCGGGGAGAGCCACCTCTCCCGAGGCCTTTCTGCGGCCGGCAGCAGCCGCCCGGGGCCGCGGCCGTGGCCGTGGCGGGGGGTGAGGCCGCGNAGAGCGGAGCAAGCCGCCCGCGCAGTCCTGCAGGAGGCGCCGGGCGCTGCGCGGCGCTCGGGACCCGGACCGCTCCTCTCCGCCTCTCCTCGCCCTGTGGTGGTTATTTGGCGCTGTCCTTAGCCCCGCTGCCGCTCGGAGGACACGGTCGCAGCCGAGAAGAGCCGCCGGGGGTTTTGTGTGAGTGTGTGTGTGTGTGGAATAACTGCAGACATGACTGCGTGGAGGAAATTCAAGTCTCTGCTGGTTCTCTGCGCGGGGCTCCTCACTGCAGCTCAGGGTAAGATTCGGGTTTCTTGCATTGCATTCGTGTAGGCTGTGGTTACGGCACTCATAACCCCTCAGCTAAATCTCTGCCTGTCGGCTGAGCTCTCTCCCTCGCTTCGTTTCCGCGCCGGCAGCCAGCAGGCTCCTCGAGCCCAGTATCCCTTTTCCCTGCCTCCCACCGGTGCTCCCCGAGGGCTCGGCTCCCGGCTGGTCACTTCCCCCGGGAGAAACCAGCCCCCTGGAGTTGGGCAGCAGCCGCTGCGACGCCGCGAGGGGAACCGTGCGCATCCAGCCGCCTGGGCAGCGCCGGAGTTTGGGAACACTTCGCTCTCCGCGCACGCACGAACGGCACTCGCTGCCGTGAGGGACAGTCCCCGGGCTGGCAAGTTTGGATCTCCCCTCCTCCCGCCTCCCCGGCTTTTGCCGTGCTCGAGGGGGAGCGCGGAGTGGGTGGTCGCGGAGAGCCGCCTCCGCCTGCCTTCAGCCGGCTCCGCTCCCCGCAAGTTGCGCGGAGGCGGGGATGCGGCGCCGGGGACACCTCCGCCAGCTGCCTGCCCGTGCCTGAGGGAAGAGGACTCCTCTGCTGGGTGTGCGGTGGAGAGAGTCTCCCAACCTCAGCTGGGTTTCTCCTTAAAATCAATGGGGGAGGGTGGAGAAACGAGGGGGTGACGGTGGAGAATTTGGTTACACAACTTCAGTGCTGGCCTCAGCCCCATTACTTGCCTCATCGCTGGAGACAACAACTTCCCCATTATTCACTTCGCCTCTCATTAGCCCTGCGCTTTTTCATTCTGGGAGAGATGCGAATCTGTGTGTGTGTGTGTGTATGTGAGAGAGAGAGAGAGGGAGGGAGTGAGGCAGCTCGCAGCTAAGCACCTGTCCCCGATACAGCCTCTGTCATCTCCCACCTCGCTCCCGGTTGCTCTGCCTGCCTCCGGGATGACGGTTCCCCTTGCGGTTTGTACTGAGTCTCCCTTAACCCTTCCAAGGCGCTTAACATCGGTCCCACCATTTTATTTTTCTCGCTGCTCTTTTCGGTGCGGGGGCGGCTGAAGCGGGGGGAACAGGGTTACCGCGGCCCGGGATGGCGGGCGAGGCTGGAGCCTTCCCCGTCCTGCGGGTGCCCACGGCCGGGTTCCCTTGCCCGCCTGGGCGGCACAGCAGGATGCCATCCCTCCGATAGCCTCCGGCCGTGATCTGCAGGGAGAGACTGTAGAAGGCCAGCCCGGGCTGCCGGGAGCCGGGCAGGAGCTTTGCCCGGTCCGGAGGAGCGGCTGCGGCTCCGCACCAGCCCGATGGCATCCCTCCTCTACCCGGATCCTGCCGCTGCCGCCGTCCACCGGGCCACGCCACTCGGCTGCCTCCGTGGGAAGGGAGCGGGGACAGAAAGGCGCACGGCTTTCCTGGGCTGTGAATCCGCGGCTCCTGGAGATGGGGCTGTGCCGGCTGCACACACAGCTCGAGGCGGGCGGGGGCTTCTCGCCGTGGCCGCCCTACCCAAACTTCCAGCATCCCCACCCCCCCCGCCCCCAGGTGCCTANATGAAATAATTTTAATTATTAGATTCTCAGAACACTATTTAACCAGCCCCTTGCCATCAAATAATTTGGTCACTGTAAAAGGAATTCACCCAGGTTTTGCTTGGTTTGGGGGTTTTATAAGCGAAAAAAGAAACAAGTGCTGAATTTCTGGAGGTGTTGCCACAGGCGTTCCCATATCTTTCAGTAAAATGACAGGTGGGTTGCTTTCCACATTGTTCCTCGTTATGAAATGAAATGGAAACCCTTTGTTGCTGTGCAATTTGCTGTAACTTTTTTAAGGAACAATGAAGGATGAAAATGAACATTCATCATCGTTCAGTGTGGTAGACTTGAGGTGCAGCTCCATACATTTCTTTGGACCCCTTTCATCTGATTGATGGATCTGAATGTTTTGGAAAACATTTGGGGATTCCTTCCCTGTTTATTGTGCTTTAAACATCAAGGGAAATTAGTATGGAGTAATTTAAAGGAACCGCTTTCCCAGAAGCTATCCTATCATAGCATTTATGCTTCAACAAGATAGACAGCACCATGTTCAGCTATGCATCTTAAGATGGGATTGTTTATAGAGCCATTAGTTAATTCTGATATGTTATATTGTAACAAAAGCAAAAATTAAAAACCTATTAATTTTATTGAAAGACAAAACATATCAGTGTAATTTCTGTAAAAATTCATGCTGGTATAAAACAAATGGTAGATTTAGACTGAATTCAGACTAAAATTCAAGAAAGAAAAGAGTAAAATACGTTTCTGTTTCTCCAAAAGGTCTGTGGACAACCTATATTCAGCAGAATGTATATTCAGTAGAAATACCTACTGCTTAATACTTAGAGTTGTTCTAGTACATGTTTTCAATGTAATTTCCTGAACATGTTTAGATAACAAAATACAGCACCTTCATTGCCACCTAATTGCCTCAAAGAAAATGTACATAAGCAAGTTTATACACAGAGGTATCATTCAGATTAATGGAAATAGCAAAGGGAAAACATTCTGTTCTTAAATTAGATACAGGCAGTGAAAGGACTCTCACATCTACAGCTCAGGATTTTGTTTTAAAAGATAAATAAATAAACCTTAAAACATTTTTTGTACCTTCTGTTTGCTGCTATCACTTCGTCAAAATAATTGCTATAACTACATCACACAAAGTTACCACTCTGTTTAAGGCCTACTCCATTTGGACTGAGTGTTTGTCTCTTTTAAAGCCTTTTTTTTTTTTTCTCCAAAGCAGTGCTTTTCAAACTGTGAGGCTGGTCTCTCTAGAGAGGCTCCATTCTCTTCCAGAGAAGACTAAAGCAATTCAGGGGAAAATGAAGTGAAAAAAAGGAATTTTTACAAGAACATCAGAGCAAGGTGTTGAACACCAGCTGTAAAACCAAGTATTTGATGGAGGCATTCTCCATTCCCCAACCCAATGAGGAATTTGCCATAGAAAGGCATAGTAGAGAATCTCGAGCTCTGACCACGTAATATTTCAAGGCACTTACTTTTTGCTAAGATCTGCCCCATTTTTTTCATCGAGATAATGTACATGATGTCCTTAACTACCTACAGGAATAGGAAACTTGGTCAGCTTGAATATAATGTAGTGGAGAGCATATCAATTCAACAAAGATTCCCCAAACACTCATTTTAGACTCTTGAACCCATAATTGAGGTTAGAATTCCCACTGTCAGCCAGTAAAGATTTTTCAGTTACTCTGCTGTGTGTGTAACAGGATACTCATGGGAGGAGCTGGAGATGATTTACAGGCACATGAAGCCATAAGCACACATAGAACTTCAGAATGTATTGAAATCTGTGAGGGCACTTCAGCACCATCTCTGATTTGTATAGATAAGAACCATTCTGCAGATTGTCTACCTGCAAATCTGTCTATGTTACTGACTCTTACTCTCATATCCCTTTATAGATACATGTATGATTTTGATCAGACAATGGGGATTTTTTGTTTGGGAGAGGCAGTTGTCTTTCTTCCCCCTGCAGACTGCTTTGTCTACACAAGCACTTCATCTTATTTTACTCATGGTGTGGTATTAGTATTACATATGCATTGATATACATGAGTTTTTAAAAAGACATCCATGGCACTTACACCTCAGTAGCATTTACACTTATAAAAACTCTTGTCCAAACAAATTAGGAACAATCTGAAACTGTAAATATTTTGAGTTATGCATTCAAGATTTACCATGTTCTATAGAAAGCCTGAAAAGCCTCAGGGACCACTGTTTTCAACTTTTTCAAGACGTAATCCGTACACCATCACATTAAACTCCCTCTTGTAACCTTTTCCTCGGACAAGTAACTGCTTGATAGTGTGACTGTATAAAACCTCCAGTGGATTTAAAGATAAGATGTAATTTCATCTTGCTCAAATCTGTATTGAACCATCGTGTTTCTCTTTGGCCATGATGACATTACTCTGCTGGCAAGCAGCTTTCCGTGTGAGCACAGACACTGCAGCGTGGTGCCGGGCTGCCTGTAGCCGGCAGGGGATGCAGTGTGGAAAGGGGAGGTCCCGGTTTAACTCTACAATCCACCAAAAGCAGTGGCATAAGTGTGAGATGTGATCTCTAATAAAGCTCAAGTGTACAACTGGATTCAAGTCAGGGTCACAGAATAAGAATCTGGCCTCTAGTTCTCCACATGGCTGCAAAATTAGCTACATCAGACTGAGATAAATTGGATGTTCTTCCAATTTTTGCAGTGAGCAAAGAATACGAACCATATGGAAATTCTCCTAATGTGTATGAATCACTTTCTTTTACTTAGAAGTTTTACTTTTCTATGTCAGCTGTAATTTCCCTTAAATCATTTTTATCAACCACCAACTTTTGAAATAGGGGAAAAAATGGCATTAATGCCTGAGGAAAGCTGTGAGATCTTTCTTTGTCCTGACACATCTTTGTTCTGGCTGGATGAAAGACTTCACTCCACTATATGACATTTCTATTGCATTTAAGAAATTCTACACTGTATTTGTTATAAGCATTTCTCAGTGGAATAACTACTTACACAAATTATTTGGATTATTGTTAGTGTTATATTGACACCCAAAGGCAACATATATCTGTTGTCTGCATTTTGTAATTGAATGATAAGTGGAGGCATGCATGCAGTGGAAATTCTTTCAAGAGTAATAATGCATCTTATTTCTAATGACAAGTCTTAGTTTCTCAGATAAATTAATTTTTTCTGCATTTCTTTTTCATCTAGGAAAAAAAAAAGAAAAGAAAGTGATGGTAGTTTTGTTGCCATTTTTACCTGGAGGGCACATTCAGTTAAAGGACAGAGCAAGACTTAATCACTCTTACATTGCTGATGATTAAACAGAACTCTTGATTAATCAGAATATCATCAATGATCTGGTTTTAGCAAAAAATAAGAAAAAAAATCACAATTTCTAGCAATTATAGTAATGCTTTAATTTCCATCATAAAATTAATCACACTTTCTTACAGATTTTTAATTATTTAATTATGCATTTTAATGATACATTCATACTCTGAAATAGTGGTTTGACTTCTTTCAAGTAAATTTCTTGTCTCATCCCTGTCCAGTAAAAGGTAACTTCAGGCAGTTCTGAGAGCCCAATTCTGCTGCATTGAAATTTGTATTGATTTCAGAAATAGCTCAACTGGCTACTTTTGAACAGATTGCTACTCCAAATAATCCTAGCAAAGTAGATATTGCAGCTGGATAGTGGAGTCAGACCTTTAGTTTGAGCTCTTGTGGATGAGAATTTCTGACAATGTTTGCATCCATGAATGACTTTAAAAAAGGAAAACTAGGTGAATCACAGCAATGAACCTTGATATTAATGTATTTATGTATATGTGGAAACAATTTGTTTTTAAACAGTATCTCTGGTATCTCTGAGCATCTGATCTCTACCATACTTCATTTTTTTTCTCTGCTTTCTCCTTTAATATGAACAATATGAACAATACACAGAGAAACCTAGTATCATTTTAGTCTCTGGATGTTTTATATCTGTTTTACAGTATCCTTTGGATACTGAAGTACAGAATCATGTTCCGTATTCATGTCTTTGTTGTACAGTGGCTTTCCAAAAGAAACATTTGCAGCACTGCAGCTGACACAGACCAGAATAAATACTAATGAATACAACTTTTTATGTGGTGCTTGTTTTGCAAATTTGCGTGAAATATGGTCAGCATTTAAAAATTGCATTTTGTAGTACTTGCTTGTGTTCAATTCCAAGGCAATGTTTTTTTCATGCGATTTTGCCAAACATTAAGTTTTTCATTTTTTAAATTTTTTTTCTTTCTTGTCTGATAGTTTTCCTTGGGGTTTTTTGTTTGGTTTTTTTTTTGGTTTTTTTTTTTTGGTTTTGTTTTGGTTTGGTTTTTTTGCTGGAGAATCATTTCTAAAGCTACATTTTTATTGAAATGTTCTTATAATTCTGATGTTTCCAGTAAACCTTTGACATTCATTACAGAGTAAATCTGGGTCTAGGGATATTTATTTCCCTCACCCATCCTATGATTTGCAGATCAAATATAGCTGTGATAGAATATTGCATAAATCATAGTTTACTTCCTTTGACCTGTATTACTTGCCATATTGCGTTCACACATAAACTCCAAAAGAACACAAATATTCAAACTTTTATTTTGCTTACACTGGTGCTGAAACACAAGCAATTTATAGTGCACTGAGAACAAAAGTGCAGCCAGCCTTGCCCTGTGCTTGAAGTTCTTGGGTTCAAGGGTGGGCCTAAACACTTTGGGGACCACAACCAGGTTATTTTCTTTTATAAATACTGGCCCAGCTGTAGCTTGGATTTAAAGCATCCTCACTGTGTTTGCAATGCCTGCTGCTAAAATGGATGGGTTAGCTTGGCCTGCTTTGCAGAGTGTATCCAGAATACACAGCTGAGATTTTAGGCTTGGCTTTGGGCATTGTGCTTGAGCTGGCGTTGTATGAGCACCGTGGGGTTCAGCCTGAAGTCATGGTGCATATAACACACACCATGGAACTCAGGACCCACATCACACTGCTGCTGTACAACACAGATGGAGCTGCAAGGAACAGGGAGGTCACTTTGTCAAGAAGCAGCTGATGTTAGGAAGCAAGTGGCTAGATATTGCAGGAATATGCATGAGCTTACAGAACCTGCTTTGCCCTGAACCTAGCAAAAAAATGCAGGTGAGGGCAAGAAAAAAAGGAAAGAAAGAAAGAATGATGTTTACACAACAGTGAAATTTTTGAAAAAGCCACTTTGATAAAGAAAAAAAAGCAAAATTTAACTTATTTTTAGACTAATTTTGCATGCTTCTGGCTGTGAAACAAATGGTCATGACAAATCACACTGTTCTCACTAATGTTTGTGGGATATCAATGCAGAAGCTGACTGCATTCAAGTGACTAAGTACACTATTTTAGCTTTGCCCCAGCAGCCAGATTCTCTATTGGTATCCTGCTGATGTTTCTTATAATACATAGATTGAGTCATACCAAGCATTTTTTGAGGGGGAAGGGGAAACATTTTATAATTCACTTTCAGAACCTCAGTTCAATCAAAAAAGTGCTAATATCACAGTCAGTGTCCCTCTGCATTTGTAGATATCTCTCTTGAGAAATTAAATAGATTTTTCTTTATCTTAGCACATAAATATCCTCAGCACACATTTTGACCCATTGTTTGCAGTGGCTCATATACTGAAGAATGTAGTGTTAATAGATCTTACGAAATCAACTGTGGCAGCAGGAGTAGCATTTTGATCATCAGCTGTACTCAAATATTTCTGTTTAGCTTTCCTGTGAAATCTGGATAGGGAAGGCTTTATTGTGAAATTTAATGAACATAAATGAAAATACAGGAAATTTCCATTATTTTTTCCTGGTACATAATGCAGTTAACTTGAAAAATCTGCTAGTTGTAGGGGGAAAAAAAAGCATTCTACTATGCAGGAGATAAATCAGACATAGACTCTAATCATCAGTTAAGTTGTTTGGGTTGCTTTATATCAGATTTTAACTAGTAAGGACCTGATCCAAAGATTGGGGAACTCAAAGAATTTAAAAGGTCTCATTAACCTAAAAAGACTTTTTATCTCGCCCTTGTTATAGCCACATATCACATAGACAACTTGCATTGAATCAAGGATGCTAGAACAAATCTAATAACATTAAAGAAATTCAAACTCTTAGTTTGTTATGAAGTTGACCACAGAAATGCTGTTTAGCATCACAGAATGGTTTGGGTTGGAAAGAACCTTAAACATCTACTCATTCTAACCCCACTGCCGTGGGCAGGGGCACCTTTCACCAGACTATGTTGCTCAAAACTCCATCCAGCCTGGCCTTGAACACTTTCAGGGATGGAACATCCACAGCTTCCCTGGGCAACCTGTTGCAGTTCCTGACCATCCTCACAGTCAAGAATTTCATCGTAATCTAAACCCACCGTCCTGTCCTTCAGTTTGAAGCCTTTTCCCTTTGTCCTGTCACTACATGCACTGGTGAAGAATCCCTCACTGTCTTGCTTGTAGGCCCTCTTTAGATACTGGAAGGTGCTCTAAGGTCTTTCTGGAGAGTTTTCTTTTTCACACTGAACAGCCCCAGCTGTCTCAGCCTGTGTCTGCAGGAGAGGTGCTCCAGCCCTCTGATCATCTTCATGGCCTTCTCTGGACTTGCTCCAACAGATCCATTTTCTTACTATGTCAGGGGCCCAGAGCTGCACACAGTGTTCCAGGTGGGGTCTCATGAGAGGGAGTAGAGGGGCAGAATCACCTCCCTCAACCAGCTGGTCACATTTCTTTCAATGCAGCTCAGCATATGTTTTGCTTTCTGGGCTGCAAGTGCACATTGCTGCCTCATGAACTCCTCATCCACCAACATCACCATGTCATTCTTCTCCTCAGGGCTGCTCTCAATCTATTCTCTTTCCAGCCTGTGTTTGTGCTTGGGATTGCCCCAACTCCTGTGCAGGACCTTACAATTGACCTTGTAAAATTTCATTAGGTTTGCACAAGCCCACCTTTCAAGCCTGTCCTGGCTGGATGTTGTCACTTCCCTTCAGCATGCATTAGTTACTGCAACTAACTGTCATTTGCTTGCAGATAAATGATGCCTCAAATTTTTTTGACCTATCTGAAATGTATCTCACTCCACAGGCTTTCACTGGTTATATAATTTATTTGGTTCTGAGGAAAGATTAACCTTTAATTGCTTTCTTTAGCAACATTTAGTAAACAGGCTGATCGCATGGAGATGATCTATACAAACAGCAAAGAAGGATTTCTTCAACCCATGTTGCCATGACAATTTAGATTTTTCTTGTCAACTCCTGAGAAGCTTCGAAGTCATTTTTAAAAAGCAATGAATCAGGGGATATTTTGGAAATTGAAGTTGCTCGCTTTTTCCAATTTAGTATCATTTAACACAGTAAGGGGCCTGACCCAAAAGATTTTAAGATCTACAAACAAGAATTATTGCAAAAAATATAACATCATGTAACCCTCTTTGTGGATCTCTGATGATTTACATTAGCAGTGAAACATTTCAGATGCATTATCAAGTAACTTAGATTTTGTTTATTAACTCTATGATAATAACAAATAGTTCATAAAAATGGATAATGGACAGTTGAGAGCTCAGCTTATAGCTGTCGTTTTGATCATCATGACAGTATTTTATCTTGCAGTTATTTTGAGGTAATTAGATTACAAAAGGATTATAGAACAAAGATGGACTAAACATTTTATTTTTGTTACAGTTACAATTATAACATTAGTTCAATGAATGAGAAATAAAACCAAAAGGCTCTTGTCCCCATGTTTAAATTGCTATCCCAGATAAGTCCCCTGTACAATGTTATTAGTAATCAAACTGAACTTCCCTCTTGTTATTTGTTTTAATTGAAATAGACTGTTTTGAAAAGGAACTAAAACTAGTCCAAACTAATTTAATTTAATTTAATTTAATTCCTAAGAAATAAATTACTGTCTTAATGAGGTATTTCTTAGGTTGCTGTTAGCACTGATGGAAACATGGTAAATGGAAAGAAGATAATGTGAAATGCTGTTTCTGCTGGGAAAATACATTTCTCTGTATAGAAGACAAGAAAAGTAGCTCAGTAATGGTTTTCTTTTTAAAATGTTCCTGGCAGATGATGGCCACTATGTTGGTGTAGTTTGTTTACTGCTTTGCAATAGATTTGAGATGAGTCATATCACATTAGAAGGAAAATTGAGAAGTTGTTTTGTCAAAGTGAATTCTGTTTTCCTTTTTTGTCATATATACTCAAATTACAAGCTCTTCTTAAACAGAGACACCTAATTGATTTTTTATAAGTGTTTATTCTTGTTGTGTCCATAAATCCGAGTTCCTGTTGTTAGAGATGGTAAATGCAGATATATCCTTTATGGGAAGGATATATAGATAGATAGATATGGGATAAGGTGACTGAGCTGGAGTCTTCTGTCAGTTCACCTCATGCATCTCCTTTACACTATTTAATTTTCATGCTAGTTTGAACCACAGTAATTTCAACATCTACAAGGATGGTTTTTTTTCTCAAGCCTTTCTATCCTTTTGCCTTCAGAATGGAAGCAGACTGAATAAGGACTATAGGATGGGTACTCAAGATTTCATGTTGTATAGAAATTTTTACTTCTATCTTAATTCCTTACTGACTTTGTAAGCCCACTTTATTGGTAATGCATCTCAGTTTATCCACAAAGTTAGGAAAAATGATACTTATAAGAATATTTGGTAAAGAAACAGACTTGTGGACGGAGTACTTATGATCATAAGATGCTAGACATTCAGAAGGAAAAACAACCTTCTTTTTCAAAAATATTTAATAGAAGATCAATTTGTTGTACAGTAGAACATGAGCATACCGAACAATAAAACATGTCTGAGCTCATTTTACCTGCAGAACAAGTTTTAATTCCCTGTTCAAGGATGCTGGGAAGAGGGCAGAAGGTACTGTTTTCAGTCAAGAGCCTAGACTATAGTGCCAAATACCTGCAATTCCCACTGCCATAAGAGAAAATTGCAGATCACAGCACTTTAGAACATAAAGAAATTTTTGCTATGGTTACTTTTACACTTGAGAATCTTCAGAATCTGAATGCAATATAGTGCTGTAAAGGAAATGAATAGATAACAGTATTAAGCATTTACTACTGTTATCTCCCAGGTAGTATCTGAATTAAGCAAAGTTTCCAAACCTATCAGTGTTGTGTTATTGTTTTAGGAATAAGAATTCCTCAAGGGAAATTGAAATTTTTCTTCAAAACTGCTAGAATTAACTAATTCTTTGTATTGAAGCAACAACCACAACAGAAACAAACAAACAAACAAACAAAAAAACCCAAACAAATGAAAAACCAACCTGGATCTGATGTAGCCTGGAACAAAACATTTGTGATTACAGAGCAAAAAAAAACAGAATTTGAAGTGAAGCCGACTCAAACACTACTGTCTGTACTGCATAATGGAGGCTGTTGTCCATGGCCAGTGCTAAAAACAATCAGTTCCACCTCCACTTTTATTTCCTCTATGAGTATTCATAATTTTTACATTTATCCTCCATTGATGGTAACTATGTACTGTTCCCTGTGGTTCCATTTTTCTTTCTAAAAACCAGACTGTTTGTAAGTGGTCGGCAGGCTCTGGTGGAAGAAAAGTATCTACCCAGTTTTATCCCTGTAGAATACATACTAAACTTCTTTTGATATTGTACATCACTCTGCAGACCATATTTGCAGGATGGATATATTTGTGTAAATATTTTGAATGTGCTTTATCACTGTATTGGCTTTGTGTGGCCAGGTTTTAGTAGTTGGGATGCTACAGGGGTGGCTTCTGTGAGAAGCTTCTAGAAGCTTCTCCCAATAGAGCCAATGCTAGCTGGTTCCAAGATGGACCTACTGCTGGCCCAAAGCTGTGGTAGAGCCTCTGAGAGAACACAGTTAAGAAAGGAGAAACAACCTGTGCAATGGCAATTACAGCTGGAAGAGAGCAGTGAGAATGTGGGAGAGGAACAACTGCAGACACCCATGTCCCCGAAGAAGGAAGGGTAGGAAGTGCTCCAGGTGCCACAGATTCCCCTGCAGTCTGTGGTGCAGACCATGGTGAAGCATCTGGGCCCCTGCAGCCCATGGAGGTTCATGGGGGAGCATGGAGGAGACCCCTGCCAGAGCAGGTGGATGCCTGCAGAAGGCTGTGACCCTGTTGGACGCCCACACTGGAGCAGGCTCCGAAAGAACCAATGGAAAGAGTAGCCCACACTGGAGCAGGTTTGCTGGCAGGGCTTTTGATTGCAGAGGGGACTCATGCTGGAACAGCCTGTTCTTTAAGGACTGTGCCCTGAGGAAGGGACCCGTGCTGGAACAGTTTGTGAAGAAGTGCAGCTCATGGGAAGGACTCATATTGGAGAAGTTTATGGAGGACTGTCTCCTGTGGGAGGAATCACATGGTGGAGCAGGGGAAGAGTGTGAGTCCTCCTCCTGAGGAGGAAGGAACAGCAAAGACTAATCTCTGATAAACTGACTGTAATCCTCATTTCCTTCCGCCTGCACCGTTAGGGGGAGGATGCAGAGAAAATATCAGGGGTGAATTTGTGCCCTAGGAGAAGGGAGGTGTTGGGGGAAGGTATTTTAAGACTTGGGTTTATTTCTCAGCATCCTACTCTGATTTGATTGTTTAATAAATTAAACTCATTTCCCTGAATGGAGTCTGTTTTGCCTATGACAGTAACTGGTGAGTGATCTCTGCATGTCCTTATCTCAATCCATGAACCATTCACTATATTTTCTCTCCTGTGTCCAAATGAGGAGAGTGACAGAGCAGCTTTGGTGGGAGCCCCATCCAGCCAGGGCCAACCTGGTGCACTCACTTTGCAGGTACAGGTAAATCATAAGTATTTGTGCACTGTCTCAACAGCAGTTTGCTGCTCAGATTCACTCAGTTATGCTGCTGTTGTCTTAGGTATTGCCACAAATGTGCATAAGAATCAGGTCCCCTGAGGGTAAAAACTCAATTAAAAAAAGAAACTACTCTTTGATTCTAGAAGGATAATGCACTGCCCAATGTAAAAAAAATGAGCCGTTGTGGTGACAGACTGTGTCAGGTGAAAGATGAGCATTAGCATAGACAGCAGATGGAAATCATTCTTATATTTCATTGACATATTCTTCAATAGTGCCACTGAAGAAGATCAGGTATCTCAAAAAAGAAGCTACATATGAAAAATATGGCAGCATTTAATGGGGATTTCAGTCAGGACTATTTTACTTTTTTAAATCAATACCTAATCTTGTCATTTGCCCTTTTCCACTCATTATTTTTCTAGCATATTTTGTCTATGATTACATTTATTCTTAAAGTCTATTAGGCAGTGACATAAGTGTGGTGTGATTTATTAATTTGCTTTATGATATATTCCAGAGTATAGGGACCCATGATCAAAGGATTATATGGACATAGAAGATGAAATGGACAATGTGGGCAACATTGTGACAGGAAACTCAAGTCTGGGAAATGTTATTTCTCACATGACAAGTATTAAACAAAAACTCTTATCTTCTGAAACTTAGGCCATAGGAGCTTCATGCTGCCCTATATTTTACAGAGGACTCAGCTCAGATTAGTTCCCTCGTAATCATCCATCATTATTCAGGGGTTTTTCTGATTTTTATTGCTGGCATTTGTTTTGCTGGAGAGCATTGCATAATCAGCTGCCCTTCTTGCCCCCAGTAACACAGGAATACTGATGTAGTCCTACTAAGCAGAACTGGTAGTATATCTCAAAACTTGAAGCATCTGCTGGCAATAGTCCTCAGTGGAAGTTCTGGTGCCCCTGCTGTGAAGGTCTGATGTGGTGCCCTCATAGGCATGGCAGTTCAGCTGCTAGGCTGATACAGGCTTTATGCTGACATGCTGAAAACCATGCTTTTTATCTTGTAGGACTGGCAGGGCTGGCACTATCAAATTTGCATAATTAAACTCTATTTCTCTTCTTCCCTTACTATTTCTTTAAAATTTTCCTTTTGCGGAGCTTATCTTTCTTCTTCCAGTCACTCTATTATTTCCTCTTTTGCTGAAGGAGTATAAGATATCTTCTTTATTATTCCTGAACATGGCTGTTTCACATTCTCAAGGAAGAAAATGCCCAGGATCTAATCTGTGGTGACTCCTGTACTGGGGGCAGCCAGCACAAAGACTGAAGATGGGCACAGGGCACTCTTAAGACCTGAAGAATTGAGTCAGGGGCATAAACTGCCCAGATTTTGTGTACGTCTTATGAATTTGGTTAAGTTTCTGTCTTCATGTATTTAAAAATGCAAAAAGTGTCACATCAAATCAGACCAAAATAATCTCTCTCTGACAATGGCCATTAGCAAATGCATAAAAAAAAAATTGCAGGAAGCAAAATATAGACAGGCTTATATTTTAGCAGCCTCTGGCCAGTTTAGAGAACTCTTAGCCAGAGGTTGCATCTATGTTCAACATCTATCAACAAATTTAACCTTCATGAATCTGTTCTTGAACCTACTCATAATTCAGACTACCACACTATTTTCTGACAATCTGTTTTACAATTTAATTCCTGCTGTGTGGAAAAACACTGCATTTTGCTTGTTTTGAATCTTCTACCTGCTCATTTCACTGAGCACTTCCAGCTCTCAAGAAATACTTCACCCAGTGCAGCACTTTGCATCTGATAGATAGGAAAGACTTATGTGAATCTGTAAATTGCACACTTTTCCGATGTAAATGTAAAAAAATCCATATGGATATTTAGAGTATCTAACTTCAATCAATACTAATGCATGATTCCCAAGTGCATTTCTCATAACTTTTAATGATTATGATACTGTAGTCAGTGCTGCTGATGCACTTAAAAGAATAACAGTCTGTATTTCATTACAAACAGACACCTCCCTTTGTCCCCCAATCCTATTATCTAGTTTTTATTATCATAATAATATTTTATTGCTTTCTTTCCAATAAGAAGTAAAGACTTTATCTGGTGACCATCTGGATGACAGTGATGTTCAACATTTTGCCCTATGAGAGATTTCTGGAGGCACAACAGAGAAAACACTTGGAAAATTAGGTCTTGGTGGGAAATGAATACACCCAACCTGGTGCTTTGTGATCTAAGCACCTCTCCCACTGATTTTGACCTCCATGGAGTGTGTTAGTACCTCAGTGATAGTATAAGGTGTACTAAATAGTAACTTCACCTTATATATGTGATGCTTGCCCCTCTGTGCTCCAGTGTTTCACTTGTCACAAGTCATATCTTGATGGTGTTCTCTTTCCTGGGACAATAAGGAAAAAGTATGGTGAAAACTGGTGTGGAAAAACTGGTGTGACAAACTTGAATGATGATGGATTGGGTTTCTGTGAAGATTAGGGAAATGCTGCAAGAATTTCTGGTAGAAAAGGTTTAAGAAGAGGTCTACTACACTGCGAATGCTGAAACCACTTCAGCCTTATAAATCAACCAATTTCCCCCTCTCAAAAATCCCACAAAAACCACTGAAAATTCTGCCCCTAGATAGATACTTAAAACATGCAAGATATTCCGTGAGCTCAAATCCATAGGTTTCCTATTGCAGTTTCATGTTAAAAAATTTGTTATTGTCTGAAAAAGAATTGTTTCTCATGTTGCCTAAGACAACAGCCTTTCTACGTGCATTTAAGATGGCTATAGAGGATGTACAAATCCTGGATTCCCCTTTTATTCTACCTGTTCCTCTCAGGACTGCCAGTGGAAAAACCTATCAGCATCATAAGAACAAAACAAAATGATGCAAATAAATACTCAGCAAGAGCATAGCTGACCACTGTGAACAAGAAAGCCTGAGATAGAAGAAACAAGACTGTCTTTAATGGTAGCAAGTCTTCCATAACTGTTCTTTCTCCTTCATTGTGAAAGACTCTGTTTCATTTCCTTACAGGAGAAATTTCGGAATATTTCTTGATAGAGTCTATTCAGGAAAGGAAGGCATTAATTACTCTTTCCCTGTGCAAACAAAATTATTGCTTATCTTTTGAGAAGGGGCAAGAACACAGGTTAGTGTGCACAGTGTAGTGCATGTACCTGAGATTTTCAGAAAATAAAAAACCTGGTAATTATTCTAATACAATATAATGGAATGTATAAATTCAAGAGCTAGATCTGAGATGAGCTGAGCTCTTGAGTTCCTAATTTATTTCATGGATGTTGTGGACACTTTGTGGTAAATGAATACACATAAGAATTTAGGCATCAGGTTTTCCCTTTATTGTGAAGACATTTACATCTAGTACTTAGATTTTATGGAGCTACCTCTCAACAGTTGCTTTAACCCTGAAACGAAACAAATTTACCCAGGCTATTTTTCATTAGAAAATATCCTTTGAGCCTAAAATTACATTTCTTGGCATACTCAGAATGGTTACATACCATGTCAATTTGTATAGGACTGTTACTGAACAGTCACTGTAATCTTCAATATAGATGGTCTTCCACAGGAATAAAACGGCTTGGCTGTCTTTAAGTGCACCTGCAAACTTTGGCCTTATATAAGATATTTCTGGGGGTGGAAGTGGTGCCCTCTTACTTTCCCACAGTAGAGAGAGTAATTTAACAGTTAGAGTGCTTAGGTACCTTGTGAAAAATCTACATTCATCTACCTATTCCCTTAGAAAGTTAAAGCCTGTCTCATCCTCTTTTTTTTCTGTGGCATATACTGTGACTGCCTTAGGCTCTCCTTTGTTGATACCGCTAAGGTTGCCGGTAAAGTTTCCTTTGGTGGTAAAAGATTTGGGTTCCAAACCTTGCTTAAAGGAAATAAATATTAAATATTAAAAAAGCTGCTGAAACAGGATCTGGACACCTACTGGTCCCCTCTTGCATGAAGGGCATTAATCACCACATCAGAGTCATGCTTCTGGATGTGTTTCTGTCTTGCTCAGTGAATATTCAATTATTCTATGAAAAGTGGAATTGCAAATAGTCAACTTGGAATACTGCTTTGAGCTTCATTTGCCAGTAAGCACCTAAAAGATAAGTGCTGCAAAACGTATTTTTAGCTCATTTCAGGAAATAATCAATAGCTTTTATCACTAGGGACATAACAATCATGATGTTATGCCCATCCCATAAATCTATAGTCTTATAAAGAGAGGTAAGCTACTATCATGAAGATTGATTAATTTGTCCCATGGTTCATATTGATTTAAAACCTAGGCAAAATATTCTGGTTTTCTAGTAAAAAGTCTGCAATGCCACTTAATTTATATCTGCCACATCTCTGCTGGAATCATCATTGATATTTGAGAGATAAAATTTAGGTCTAGATAGAACACTCCCCTTTGAAATTTACATGCATTAGTCTTATGGTGCCCAGTTACCATGGCAATGAATGTAGTATAAATGCATGTGTGCACATGTGTCTCAGAAAAAGAGACAGAATTGAGTGATTTGAATCTCTTGTGGAAGTAGTACCATAGATATCATTCACTATTCTCCAGGTTTTGTCCATTTTTATAATAACACAAAAAACTTTCCAATTGTTTATAAGTGCAGCAGTTCCAGCAAGTTCCTGCCACACAGCAAGATGCCATGTCTGAAATACTTCACCCTAATCCACTGAAGTTCAGCAGCTCAAGCCCATGACCTTGAACTTCCACCATGGATTTCTGAAATACTGGAGTGATGTGCTGGCAGTGTATTGCCTCACTTAACAAATGCGACATTACATGGATTTTCACCTCAAGACACAAGGAGTCATGTAGTCGAGACTGGAGGACACAGATGTGTAAATTTATCACCAAGTCCATTTCCCTCAGGATGACACATTGCATTTTGGCTCCCTGTAAACAGAAGAATGCATTTAGAAAGTCTTTTGATAGCTATTTGCTGCTCTAAGGAGTAGGGCACCCTGGAAATTTCTTCCCCACCACCATGAATCTAATGTGACCAAAATATTTTTAATTTTACCACTCTATATTGACAACAAGAGTTTATTCTGTTTTGCTACATGGAGTAAAAGAGTACAAACAAATGGGCACAAAAAAAAAAAACAAACAAAAAATACCACAACAGAAAAAGGCATGATTTTATGATATTTGGGATCTTTTTCAACAAAACCAGTTTTGGAAATCAGTGTTTAAACAGCTAGTAAGGAACCCAGAGAAGAAGTCTATTTACTGAGACAATTTAAACTAGATCTATCTAGGAATGATTTTTTTCAGATTGTAAAAAAGGAAGTAAATCTTCAAAAAAAATTAAAGACAGTCCAAGAAACTGTACATCAGTGAATTTAACAAGGGTTGTGGGGAAAATTAAACTACCATAAGGAAGTGTGAAAGAACAGCTTGAAAATCAGTTTGATTAAGGATAACCAGCATAGATTCAGTCAGAGGAGGTCATGCTTAACTGACCTGATGGAGTTCTTTGAAGATATTACTACTACTGTAGATAAGGGAAATTCAATGGATGTAATCTACTTGTAAGCTTTGACAAAGCACCACATCTGAGATTTATGGCTAAGAGAAAGCAAAGAAACTGTGTGATGGAAAATTAACTTAACTAGGCCACAAAGGGAAAATCTGGACACATTTTCTGAGGATTCAGTGTTGCACCTTCTGTTATTCATGAGTATGTATGTCTGAATGTAAGTGGTGGGGGGAGGGGAGAATTTGTAGCTTATGTGGAATCTAAAAGCATCGCAAGAAGTGCAAAGCAATATGCTCATGTTCAAAAGGTTTTGTATGCTCTATATCACTTGTTTAGCAAAAAAACCCAGAATTTTGCTAGGAAAATGCAGAATAATTAATATAGAAATTCAAAATCACAGTACCAAATACTCATTGAATAAAACAGTCATCCAATATATTACAAAAGAAGATGACTTGGGAATTATTAAGGAAATAAACTGAAGTCATCAGCCCAGAGGAAAGCAGCATTTTAAAACATCAAGATGCAAAGATGCTTTAAAACACAGAAAACATTTTTATGTTGGGATTCATTGTAGGGAAACAAAGGATGTAAGGTTCCAGTAACTGTGAAGAATGTTACAGAACCTCAGGGTTTTTTACTGTAAACCAGGAAAATATATGATGTTTTCATTATAATAGGACCCAGGCATTCTAGTCAAAATTAAGGTACTATTGTCTTAGGCTAATACTAATGGGAGAGAGAACCCTTCTGTGCCAAGGAGCTTATAGCAAAAAAGCTTAACTATACGGGCAAGGGGGAAAAAAGACACAATGAACACAATAATTTCTCCAAAGAAGGTATGTGTCTAAATTTTGATCTAGGGTTCATACTTTTGAGTCTCGAGTCAATATTTTATATAATGAGGTACATTATTCCTTTATAGGTATAAGGGTTTTGCTTAATATGAGGTGGAAAACCTAGGTGATTACCTTTTTCTATACATATATATAAGCTTAGAAATAGCAAATTCCTATTCTCCTTTTATTCAGACCTTAACCTTAGTCACTGATTTCACAGAGCCCTACTTAAATCTAATAAAGATTAGATTAAATTCTTAAGGAATCTTTTTATTCCTTCCTAACTATCTGAGTTTGAGACCAAAATGTACATATTCATTTTTGAGGGAAACTAATTAAATAATATATGTATAAATAAGTTCAGTAGATATTTGGTTTTATGTGAGAAAAATGAGGAAAACAAAATAAACAAAATTTGACTGAAATGGTTATTTTTTAATTAAAATTTTCTTCATTATGACTTTCTTATATTCTAAGGTCATCTAGGAAATAAAATTGTTCTCAGAAAATCAGTGTTTCCCCCTGGTTATGGAAAGTTTCTTTGCCATATGACTCAGAGCTTTTAAGTTCATATATTTAATCTTTTCTTTCATTCATACATTCTACAGCTAGGGCTGTAGCCAAAAAGAGACTTTGCTACTACAGCACTAGGAGCCCTGATGCCTAACTTCCAAACATCTGGTCACAAAACCTGAAACTACAAGTCTGTGAGCTTTATTTCATGTTGAATTTTAAGGCTTGATAACACGGAGGGTCTTACTTGTTTTTAATGCTGCTCAGTGCAATGCACTTACAGATCCAGCACCCTCACTGCTTCAGTACCTGCATCTCTCAGGACAGAGGGAACAGACCAGAATGCTTCTTACTAGCCAAAATAGAGACAGGCAACATTAGCATCTCCGTACAACAGACATTCAGTGACTATGCCTATACACCAAATTGCATGAAATCTCAGTCCAAGATTGATCATTCTTTGCTCTGATAGCACATAAGGTCCTGTTTGGTGGTAACTGTAGATCCTACTCTCAAACCATTGTCTTATCCTTTATATAGTTTAGGCTTATGTAAAAAAAATGCTACTGATCTTCTGGTCTAAGCAAGTTTTATTCAGTGTGAATTTTGCAATGAGAACGTGAGTCAAGGAAGATATTTATGGCCTTAGTTCAGTAATGGCTCTGAACTGACTCACCTACTGTAGCACTTGTAGCCACTGTTAAGGAATTCACTGTCCACAGGGAAAGATGTTGAAAGGCAAGGAACTTGCAGGAACTTGGGTCAAAGACATTTTCTGTGTCTGTCTCATCTCATGTCAGTCCTGAACATAAACACAGGTAGGGGCAGGGGACACAGATCTCTTTTAGGGCTTGTTTCACTTAGATGAAAACAGTTCAAAACTGATGCAGTTGATTTGTGAGAAAATAGCAGTATGCTACTGATCTAGTGGGATTCCATGGAAAGTTCAGGACTGTAAAGCATCCCAAAAAGACTTTTTACACTTGATATATGGAAGTCATTGGAAAAGGCTCAAGCCTCATGTAGTTTAAGTGCTGCAAAGTTGAAGCAGAAATTGTTTCAATATTTGGAGTTTGGAACCTGTTCCATTTAAGCCCTCACCTTGTTTTCAGAAAAGAGGGTGCTACCCTGCTGGCTCAGGAGTGTGGGGCAGTACCCTGAAAGCCCATGAAGTGGGCAGAGGCAGAACTGCCAGCCCTGACCACACAGCACCCTGAGCTCAGTGGGAAGGCTGCTGCAGGGCTGGCAGGAACAGAGGCCAGAGGGGCACCAGCATCCAGGGAGGCCCCTTTCCTCCCTCCCTGCTCTGACATGCAGAGTCCAAGGGTGCCTGCAGGTGTGACTGATTTCTAAACACTCAGCTTTGCTTTTGACTTTACTGTAGATACAACTGGAGTTTTTGAAATGATCTTTCTCAAGCATAAAGAAGTGCATTTTAAATTTTCTGATTAGATAATGAGTAGTCCTTTTCTGAACCAAAAAGAAATCCAGGTTAACATCTTGCAGAACAGTTTATATGGAACACTGACAGCAAAAGCTGTTTCTTGAAAAGAAGAAAATGAGTGCATTTACTTGATGTGGGGTGTTATAGCTGAGTCAAGAAGAGGCATAATATTTTCTGTTTATCATTTCTTTCTCTATGTATTTATTCTGTTAACATTGAAGTCAAGCAAAACATTTTTTTTCTTTATAAATGTCTTGGAATCTCACCTGTGTTAGGCAGCTTATTAAACATTTGCTGCTCAAAACACACAGGTTTAGAGATCTGCCTTAGATATTTATATAAAAACAGGCAAATGACTTTCAGGTCATGCTCACCAACCATATTTAATTAAAAAAGAAAGTTGATAAATTGTTTTCTGTGGCAAGACAGCACAAATGTAAAATCAGATTTCAAGTGAAGAGATCTGTTTATGTGACAGCTTTCCTGGCTTTCCCAGTTAATATTCTTAGAGAAATAGGCAGCTGAAAAAGTTGTAAAACCATAGCATCTATATTACTTCACTTTACAGAGCAAGGTCCTTAAGCTTTTGTAACTCATAAAAGCAAAGGTATCACCACAAGTTTGTTTAGGGACCAGAAAGTAATAAAATCTCACAGTACTTCTGCATGTCATAATTTCCATATTTTCCAAAACATGACTGATCACCAACAAAGATTTGCTGTGTGTTTTGTGTGATCTATGCAGACATGAATTTTTATTTTAGAAATCACATAAATTATTTCTAAATTGTCTCAACTGATCCTATTGTTGAAAACAATTCCAACAGTTTCAGACATGCTGTATTCATGTATGTGTAACTTTTTAGTTTGAGAGTGAAAAACCCACCCTAAAATGCTTGAAGTGGAGCTGTTGATTGCTTTCAGAAACTACTGCTCTGACCCTGTCTGTTTTCCCTGATGGGTTTTAATAAGATAACAGAATTTGACTGGATATCATATGACAGACTGGTTCAGATACCAAACAATCGCGAAGTACAAAGCTGAGATTCCAGAGGGAAAAGTATGCTTACCAACTTGTTATCTTTTCATGCACATTTAAAAGTTAACTAACTGGATAAAAAAGAAAACCTTTTGACCACTCTCCACAGAGAGCAGCAACGGTGTCCTGTAGAGCTTGATGGATCATGAAGCAAATTTTTTAAATATAGGATTTAGTGGTTATAAAATGTTAATCCATCTGGGTATCTCAGGCATAAAAATCTTATTTTCAAAGTGATTTGGACATTTAGAGCAAGTCCTGTTGAACGGTTTAAGCGCTACAGTAAGTAGAATCAAAAGACTCTCCCTGGGCATTAGACTCCATACATTTATGCAGGAAGCATTAGATACCTGAGAACAGTCCCAAACAGCAGTAGACTGAATGGGCCATGTCCAGCAGACAGCAATTAGAGAATGTTTTGGTCTCTCAGGACATCAGAGAACCACAATCCTTTCTTACAAGCCAGTTACAGAAACCTCCCCTGAATCAGGATGCCTGAATGTTTTCTTTACAGAACACCAGTCAAGGGCACTTTTTAGAGGACTGTTACCAGAAGAGGAGGAAGTAATAGTGTAATCTTTACACAAGGTGGATTAGTCACAGAATATTCCAAATGCAATTTCTTTTTGCCATAACAGATTTATATTTTATATATTTCTCATTCCCATAGAAGTTATTCTAACCATTAATCTCAGGCTGAGAGTTGTGCTTTGGTTTGTGCTTCCTGTGAAAATATTTTCACTGTGCAGAAAACAATCAAGGAGACCTTGGCTCAGAGAGGCGCATCTAGAAGTTTGAGAACTCATGTGGCAAGAAACGTTTTTATTTTAACAAATAATTATGGTTCTTAAGAATTAAATTAATCTTGGCAGAAGAACTGAATCTTAGCTTTTCATGTTCCTAAACAATGTCCAGGTTACGAGATTACATTTTCATATGTCATTCACTTTCCCCAGAGAAGATTGCCTATATTCCATGCAGACTCAGTCAACTTCAAATGGGGAGGCTGAAGACATGTGACGTGTTTAGGATTTCAGCAAAATGAGGAGATACGTATTTGAATCCCTCTGCCAAAGGGCTAATGTCCTGGCTGGATAGTGCTTTAACACCAGTGAGAAACTACCTGTATTTTGTGGTCAGTCTGATCTGTTGCAATGTTCTAACAGCACTCATCAGATCATATCTTTCACTTAATACGGATGGAGATAGAATTTCTATATTCATGTGTTCTTTGAGATGGCCAGTATTAAAATATTGTTGAGTTTGCCCCAAGGCAGACCTGTATATACTCAGGGTGCTCTCATGAGGAAAACATGGTGCCTGGAGCTGAAGTTCCAGCAGAGTAATCCTTTGCCCTCATACTAGTGCTTAAGACCTTTTGTGGAGTTAGTCTTTTGATATTCTAATGACTTTTACTCAGTTTTTCATAGAATTATGGAATGGTTTGAGTGGGAAGAGACCTTAAGGATAATTTAATTCCAATTCCCCTGATGTGGGCAGAGAACGTTTGACTAGACCAGGTTGCTCAAAGCCCCATCCAAGCTGGTCTTTAACACTTCCAAAGGATGGGGCACCCACATCTTCTCCGAACAACCTGTTCCAATGCTTCGTCACCCTCACAGTTTTTAAAAGTTTTATTTCTTTTGAGTCTAGGACTTGCTAAATAATATTTATTTTACCAGCCTGCATTTTTATTTATTGTATTTTTATACAACATCAGCATAAGTAGCTAGCAAATCAAAATACTAACTTCTTACCACCATTTCAATATGTGTTAATATTGCAAATTAATGGGTATAATTGAAAATAATGAGCTCAGTCAGTGACTGAGCTGATGTCGGTGACTCAATATCATGTATTAACTATGGCCTGCTTGATATACATGAGGCCAAGTTAAATGTTTTTATGAGATCTGTGTTTTCTGCTTATCTTAGTTTTGAGTATAAGTATTCTAGGAATGCAAATTACTCAGCCTACCTTTACATTTTTAATAGAAACTTTCTAGTTTGTAAATTAGAGTTGATATTATGATTCTGCGATGTGAATCATCATAGCACTTTAAGAAACTGCCCATTACCTAATCTGAGGCAACCAAATACCTTAATTTACCCAAAATATGAGTTCAAGTCATAAATCAATACAGATCAGCTTCTCTAAGACTCTCTGAGAGCACATAGAGGATAGTGATAACTTGGCTGATGAGGGAGTGATTTCTAAACTTATTGTAACTTAATCAAGTGTTCACTTCTCAGGTTGCACAATGATCAAGCCATTGTACTTATCCCCTTATCTTGTGCTAAGTGCCATCCATATTTAGTAACAGTATTATTAACAAGAGCAACATATCATTATTGCAGATGCAGTATCTTAGCTCTTTGTATTGGATTTTTTTGCTGAAGTTATTTCAAGGCAGGGAGGCAGATTTCTGTGGGCACACTGAGAATGCACACCGCTTTCACACAGCCTCATGGAAGCCTGGCATGGCATGTCACACTTCTATGGCATGACCCACAGCAGAGAAAGAAAAACCCTAAGCAAAAATGTAAGGTGAAAGCGTCTAAAGCACAACAAGCCATCCTATGATTTTAGCAGGAATATATTTGAAAATCCTTTCACAATTTCAAGTGTTTTTTTTTTTTTTCTGTCTGCACATTATGATTCTGAGCTCCAGTTGCTACACTATCTTGTACTGGAAAGACAGCTGTCATCACATGGATTCAAATTTTCTGGGGCCCAGCCTTTCTTCTAGGAGAAAAATAATTGTTGTTTCATTTCCACTTTTTCCCCTCCAGGCAAAGAAACAATAGCCTTGAGGAGCATGGCTGTGTTCAGCACTGTATGCTCACTGCTAATTACTGTATTTGTGATTGCTGACCATGCTAGCCTTGCCAAGAAGTGACTTTCAGTATATTGAGTACATTAATATCTAAAAGCTAGCCCTCCAGCTTGTAGGGCCAGTGGAAATGGTAGAGATAATAACTTATCAAACACTCCAAACAAGCACACTATCTGATTGTCTTTTATGCTTCTCTTATATTAACCCTTCAGTCACTCTGACAAGCACATTTGAACTGAGGGAGATGATTTTGAGAGTTTTGCATGAACAATAATGTAGAAAATCCAAGACTGCCAGAATGAAAAGCAGCACATAGTACTCATGCACTACTTTTATCCCATCTCTTAAAAGAAATCAGAGATGATCGTGTCTTTTTTTGTTCATTATTCTAAGTATATTACCAGGCTGCTTTTGATTTTTCTGCACTTATATGTAATACAGGCAGTATCTTATTATTGTTAACAATTGTTAACAACAACTGTTGTTATTGTGACAGAGTTTATACTAGGCGGACTCTTTTATTTAATATTCCTTTTAACAGCACTGATCATAAGGAATTCAGTCAGTATTCATTCTAATAGCAGTGATCATAAAGAACTCATTTGCTATTCATATGGATGTCACAGGTGTTTCCATAGGACTTATGCTAACTGCAAGTTTTGGATCCTTCAATGAATACTTACACAAAGATTGGTTTTGATAGGACCTCCTACAACTTCCCAACTGGCTGATACAGCTTTGGCTATATGGAAGCAGAGCTCAAAAGAAGTGAGGGTTTGTACACCAAGCTCGTTAATAATAACAGGTTTCATTTTATGTGACATTTCCTAGTACCCAGATCCTAAAGCCTGTGCGTTTAGCAATTGATCAGCCATGGAGTTTCATGGAGGTGAGATCCATTTTCTGACATAGCCTTCATGCTTCTGCAGAGACTCAGGAGTTAGAAATATTTTTGGCATCATTTGCAATGGCAGAGCAGGATACTTACAAGAAAATGAGAGGCTAAATTGTGCAAAGAGAAAAAAAGGGGATATTTCTGACTATCAGTGATTCAGAATATACTAAAATTGTGTCGATTAAACATATTTATAATCAGACTATTAACAAAAATATTCACAACTGCATTAATAAGTCATATTTCGTTATTCTAACATAAAAGTTACCTGGTATGAGGCATAAATATGTGTAATAAAGTCTTCTGCTTTTGTATTATGAACAGCAGTTCTTTTAATATTAAAAGTGAATCCATATGGGTTATTTGACATGTAAAATATTAACTTTTATAGCAAGAATGCAAATGAGAGTCTCAGCACTAATTATAGCTGCAGATCCCACTCAGGAATGAGGCTCTGTGTGACTAATGACTTCAGCAAAATGAACAAGTGGCCTGCTTCCCTCAAGAGGCAGCATATCTTAGCTCCCTCTCCTCCCTCTGGAACCCTTCAAAATTCTCAGCATGTCTCAGTACAGTACCTAATGTGTATGCTGCTTCCAGGAACTGGCTCCTACAGACAGGTCACCAGCCTCATGTTTTTATAGATAGTTTTATATAACTGTCTCTAGAGAGGAGAAAAAGTTATTTCATATTTATCCAGAAAAATGTGATTTCAGAAGATAGCCTTATTTTGATTGGCTGTTCCAAATATCTCATTTCTATTTCTTCCATTAATGAGGCAAACAAATTGGGTTTTGATATAGGATGGTCTGATTGCTCTGCCATGAATTTTTCACAATATTTTTCCTCTGTTAGCTTTTTTGCACAGAAGAATAGGATGTTCTTTTTTTATGAAAAAACCTACCAAATCTAGCTTTTGTCGTTATTCTTTGCTTTCCATGTGCAACCCTCTGATAAACATGTATCTGGCTGAGATGACTGCAGTGACTCTTACCTAAGCCTGTCATTGTTATTCCTGAAATGGCCAGAGGGTTCACTGGAAAGTAAAAAGGAACTGCTAATTTTTGTCAAAAAAGTGTATTTTTTATGGTAGGTTCCTGTGAGAAAACTGCTATTACCTGAGTTACTTACTGCTTTTCTGTATGCCCAAGTGTGAGACTGTACTCAGCTGGAGTAACCTCGAATGTGTTCCTATGTTTCTCAATTTTATTATCCTTTATTACAGAAAACTTTAGATAAAGCACGCCTAGGAAATTTCCTGTTAGAAATACGATGAAAAAACAATTCTTGAATAGCATCATAGGTGGTTTAGACTATCATATAATTATCTTTTAATAATAACACACACATGCAATTAAACTGGAAAATTATTTATTTTGTGACTTATTGCCAATCTTTAGCAGACAGGAGGTAGTTTTACTAAAATTTAATGAAGGAGTTTTAACCCAAGTTTCTTTGATCTAGTAATAAATTGTCTTTTTTCCAATGCTGCTAGACAATGTCTCTAAAGTTGAGCAATGTCTTATGCAAACGTCTAGGATAGCAAGATTATAGATGTTCATAAAAGGGCATAACTCTGGATATAATGAAAATTTCAAATGATGTTGAATTTGTAATACTCCTGCTTAATCAGATACAAGTGAGGAAGTGTCACTATTTCTGAGGTACCCTCATTATTATAGAAGAGGAAAGTAAAAATACTGTCTTAGTTACTCTGGAAAAAAACTAGTAATTTTTGAAATGTGAGCCTCATTTCTAAGAAGTGTCTTGCTGTACATTATTGGAAACACTCTTGTGATGTGTAGAACAACTGGCATGAGGAGTTCTTTATGAGCAAATTACTAAATCAGCTTCCAGGCTGTCTTAATAAATCACTGCAAGGCTCATTAGTGTAATTTTCTAGACTTCATCAAGGTGCATCTACTATAGCTGCACAAATACATGTGGCAATTTCACTACCAACAATGGTATTGGCAAACAACTGAATTCTGATTGTGTGTATACAATTTGGCTAGATAATTATTTTTTTTCCTCTAACAGAATTTTCCTAATTTACCTAATTTCTATTTTTCCTTTTTGAGCATTGAGCACCTTAAAGATTAAACTATGGATTGTTTAATTGAAATGAAATTATATGCATCTAAAAGACTAGTTCATTTATGTGTAAATAAAGTTGTTGGATTATCGTTTTCTGTGTCATTGCTGCCGCTGCTCTAAGGTGAGATATTCCAAACTCCACTAAGAGAGATGGTCAGGTTCTTGCTCTTCCTTTCACTGACAGTGGGGTTAGCAACAGGTGAAAGGAATTTAACAACGGTTTTTTCCCTTTCCTTCAAATAATTATGCTTTTATATATTGCTAAGCAAGTTGAAGGTCTGGCAGTAATAGTCTCAATATTCAATATTCATATTCAATAATTTCAACCTATTCAAAATAATATTTAAAATATTAAATATTTGTATAATACATAATGATATAAAAAGCAGAAAAATAGTTAAGTGAATTATGGGTTAAGCTCTGTGCAGCCTTTCCATTATGTAAAATGTGCCACTGTTTGTCAGCTGAAAGTTGATGTGGGCTCTAATAGCAAGATTTTCAGAGGTTTTGAATGCTTGTGTCTTGAGTCACGTTGTGTTAAGCTCTCTAAAACATCCCAAATGCTGAAGCATTCCTCAGGACTTTCTGGCAGGTTAGGATCCTCAAAGTGCCTCAAACTGTGCATCCAAAAGTACATTCAAAGTACCTCCAAGAGTAAGACATTTAAAATCACAAATCTTTGAGTTGGTTTTCTGAAAAGTATTCAAAGCCTTTAAACTAGGGGCCTAGAGGCAAATCAAATATTTTCTTTTAAAAAGGTCTCAGATAATGATGTAAATTGATTCAAATTTAATTAGTACCAATTCAAAGTGTATATTGATTTGTGTCATACTGGTTTAAGTGGAGAGGTACATAAAGGAAGTAAATTCCTAATCATTGTTTGAGATCAGTTTGTTCAATTGCTTGGAGACATCCACATCTCCAGGCTGAGTTTGTTATTTAATACTAAGTGGCAAGCCTGCACATACGATTGTCTTGTCAATATGAATTAAATTCCTAGGGACTAGGATCTGCAAACTGATTTTGAGTACATAGATCAAACCTCGTGTAAATGTCTTATGTCTGAAAAGCTGTGCAAGGTAAGCAAGTTTGTCATTTAAATATGAATACCACATACTTTATTTATGCTAATGAAAATAGTACTATATGAATTGCAAAATTCATTATCATACTCAATCATTATTATTTTGATATTTAGGGCTTGAATGCTAAGAATATATAGGTTAGAGATATCTGACATTGTTTCAGTAGTGAGAAATGCATTTTTTTCCTCAGAATGGAGCATGCAAGTACACTGAATTTTGATACCATTAAACCTTAGAATATTCTCTAGGCTATAAATAGTTAATGGGTATGCTTCAATCTGTAGGCATCATCTGCTCTATTCTAGGGGGTCAAGTAATTTAGAAACATAACTGAGAAATTTAACTCAGAGATCAGTGGGAGACTTCTTTTGTTTTATAAACAGTCACATCAGTTACTATATGATAGAACCTGGCACTTCCAGAAAACCTGTTTATTTCCCTCCAACTAGAAAGCATACAAATTCACATAGGCAATGTTAAATAGAAGCGTACACAGCAGCACAGCAGAAGCATATACACAGCAACAGTGATGTTTCTGTAAAACTTTTGCCTCAAATCACTTCCTCTTATTCCACTTTCTACCAGTGGTAGTGTTACTGGCTGCAGTAGATCTATACACTGACACCCCCTTCTGTTGTCTGGTTTGGTTTTTTTTAAGCATCTTTCAGAATCAAACACATGAATCCTTACTAATCAAAAATTAGTGACTCTTGGAGACTGCTCCTTTCTACACCTGCAGGCCTCAGAAAGCATGCCAATCACTTAGATCTTGCTTTTTTCCACTCGCTTTTGATTGTGAGTCTACTTTTCAATAGAGTTTGAGTGCTACACTAAGGATCTGAGTATTGGTACTGCAACTTTACTTCTGATAATTCTCTTACTTCCAGCAGTTACAAATTCACAGGAAAGTCACAAATAGGCCTTGTGGTTTGTGGGTGGTATCAGCATGCCTGTGTATTTCTGATAGGGTATTGTCAGAATGCCAGATCTTTGCCCAGCTGTGGCTTGAATTGGCAATTTCTTAGGAGCCTGTGCAATATGAATAAAATGAAGTATATTATAGCTGTCCTCATCTTAATACAGAGGAATAATCAGCAAACCTTGCAGCAAGTCCCAGCATGAGATATCTCTGATCAAGACTGAGTATCACACGCTGAGATATGAGATAGGCTGTATGTTCTTATTAGTAACAAGCTTAGCTTCAAACTGAATCAAGGACTACATGATCTTGCATTTACAGAAAGCAGAACAGGTAGTCATTGTTCATATAGCCACAGACTTCTTGTCTGTGAAATCCTTTTGGTCAGCAGGTTTAGATTTACAGCAATGAGATCTACGTCTTAGATTTTGAATGACCTTTTTGAGATTTTTCTATCCTGACTTCTAGAGGCACAGGGTATCATTTCAGGAATAAAATACCAAATTCTAAAAACAAGGCTTGGCTGTCTCAGACCAGACATCTGTGAGTGAAAGCAGCAAAACAGTGTTCATTTAAAGCAAAGATCTTAGTTTTATTCATCGGTTTTCTCCTCTATAAAAAAAAAGGGGGAAAAAAAAAGCTTATAATTATCTCCAAGGAAAATACATACCTCAGCAATGTTGACAAGTGTCTTTTTTTCCATACCAAAAGACCTAGAATCACAGAAAGAAAAAAACACACAGGAAATGTAAAGTGACTGACTATGATTTTGACAGACAAGTAACTGTTAAGAAAGTTCAGTTCCAAAAGAAGGAACAATTGAAAATAATCTGAAGGCATGTTAATAAAGGGTGCTGTGTGAGAAATGCAGGTAATGTATCTATAAATAAACAAAGCTTTAATTTGTCTGTGTAGATGTATTTTCACTCAAAGACAGCCAGTTTTCTGACACTTCAACAGATGGAAAGGGCTTGACTAGCAGCAGACATTCAGAGTCCTCTCATGAAAACAGAATTTTGCTGTTTATTATGTTTCCTAGAAATGATGTTCAGAACAACGTAATCTGAAAGTATTCTGAAGTAACTCTTCCACAGCTGTCTGAGCTGATAGCATAGGACAGATGGTGCAACACAGGCCAGCATACAAGTTTACTTCTTTCACAACTTTATTAGCTGAGTGCTTTGAAAAGCAACAGTGATACTATCTTGTAAAACAGGTAAACAAAATGGGACAGGCTTTCTACCCCTGGCTAGGTGCCACCTTTGAGCTGCTGTGGCAGAGAGTAAGAGGGAAGGAGAAGGGAGAAATCTTCTTAGTCAGATCTTTCTTCAGCACCTGCTTCTATTGAGTTTCATGCTGGGTAAGCTAATTGCCATGCCTAGCATTGCCTATCAACTTCCCTCAGGTGCTTGTGCAAAGAAAGGGGCAGGCCAACTTCCAGTTTTTCAGTGACAAAATCATTCTGAAAAACTGAGCCATCAGCTACTTGCTTTGTTAACACACTGTTGTGTAGCAGTTAAAGTAAAATCTTTACTGTAATGCCTACTGCAAGTAGCTAAAACAAAAGGATATGCTGCCAAACTGATAAAGTTGTTACACAAGTAAGTTGTTAAGTGTCTGAAAGACATGATTCATTATGAATAGGGATATTTAAAATTAGGCTATATCCAATTACTTTTTAATTTCTATCTGCATTTTAATGAAGATTGAGCTGAATGAGATAAAAAGCAGAGAGATTTCTCTATCAAAAATATCATTGAATTTTCTGTGTCAAGGATCAGATTTTCAGTGGTTTGGGGTACCTGAAGTAAGAAAAGTCCCTAAAAAAGTTTTTAAAACTGTGTTATTTATCTACCTCGAGTCATCCCTTTGAACCTAGAAGAAATTTGGCAGGTCTGCTTGCATCCTCCTGGGTCTAAATGCCTTCAGGAAATTATCTAGTGGGATTTCTAGAAGTACTGAATGCAGGCAACTAAATTCAGAACTGATGGGAAATGTGATTTAACAATTCCAGGAAACAGTATATGATCGTCCATATTATGGAACATTGCTGATGCATGAGAAAAGACTGATTTTTTATTTTTCAAAATGGCAATAGTTCTAAATATCTTTACTGTTGTTGGAATTCTTAGCACAACAGCTCTGCATAAAAACTTCACATTTTTTAAATGGCTCAAAAGAAAACTCTACAAGCCCTATAAAGAACTTTATTAAGATTTATAATTTTGATTAAAGCATGATTAATTTGTCTTTTTATTTGGCATGCAGTGAACAGATGAATGTGCTATATGGTGTCTAGAACACTGCTGAAGGAATGGTAGCATAGACACACCACTAGACGTTAACATATGTCTACGTACATTATGTTCATGTTCAGCTGGACTCAGGCCCCTCATACTTCTGGGAACATGCTTTTGTTGCACCTTCTCTTTCCTGTTATGGTATTCCAGCAACATGCTCATTGTACATGAATAATCCTTAAAAAACTCATTGTACCTTAGTCCTCCTTAAAAATATGACATTTTGTACTACAGGCTGCTTCTTTATATGGTCGAACTGCCTGTGCTGTAATGAATTTCTACCCAATTTCCCATTCAATTGATTTGATAAAACTTACACACTGTTTAAAAGTCATTTGAGTACTGAATATTACAGCCAAGTAATGCCAGCCAGTGTCAGCTTCAGTGTGAATATTAACCATCTTCACAGGGAGGTGGACTACAATAGGCCAGACTTCACTGGGAAAAGATAAAAAAACACATTTTCAGACATTCTGTATCCACTACTTACAATCAGCAAAAGAAAATTGTTTTTTGCACAGTAATTAAAAAGTTTAGTACAGATCTACACTGACTATTTCCAGTACTGCTCCTGCTCTCATATTGCAGATGTTAATTTAATTCCCATTACTATTGTAGCATTAAGCATTTCCCTGGCACAGCTGTTGGCTATCTTCTCCAAGCACAGGGCACTTGCTTATTGTTAAAAAGCAAAACAAAACAGAAACAAACAAACAAAAAATGTTCTACACCAGCTCTCCTAACATGAAATCATAGAATCATTAAGATTGGAATAACCCTCTAAGATCCTTGAGTCCAGTGGTTAACCCAGCACACTGGGTTCACTGCTAAACCATATCTCCAAGTGCTACATCCACACACCTTTTGAACACTTCTGGGGATTGTGGCTCAGCCTCTTCCTTGGGCAGCCTCTTACAATATCTGACCACCATTCCAGTAAAGAAATTCTTCCTAATATCTAATCTAAACCTCCGGTGGTGCAACTTGAGTCTATTTCCTTTTGTCCTGTCACTTGGGAGGAGAGACCAACCTCCACCTGGCTGCAACCTCCTTTCAGGCAGTTGAAGTGAGAAATAGTCTCCCCTGAGCCTCCTCCAGGCTAAACACGCCCAGCTCCCTCAGCTGCTCCTCACAGGGATTTGTGCTCCAGACCCTTCACCAGCTGCTTTTCCCTGGACTCGCTCCACCCCCTCAATGTCTTTCTTGTATTGAGGAGCCCAGAACTGGATGTGGGAATTGAGGTGTGACCTCACCAGTGCTGAGTACAGGGGGACAATCCCTGCCCTGGTCCTGCTGGCCACACTATTGCTGATACAGGCCAGGATGCCATTGGCCTTCCTGGGCCCCTGGGCACACACTGGCCCATGCTCAGCTGCTGATGACCAGCACCCCCAGGTCCTTTTCCACTGGGCAGCTTTCTAGCCACTCTGCCCTCAGACTGTGATGCTACATGGGACTGTTGTGATCCCAGTGAAAAATAGCTAATCCACTTGGACATAAACTAAGAGGGGGAGCTGATCCTCTAAGTAGGTTCTTGTTGTGGTTTGACACTGGCCCAACGCCAGGCACCCGTGAGAGTCGCTTGCTCACCCTCCCCTGCAACAGCTGGGCAGCGGAGAGGGAAAAAAATTAACAAACACTTTGTGAGATAAGGACCAGGAGAAATATTTCAAGGGCAAATCAGGCTCAATTTCAGTTGCAAAGTGAATTTTATTACTAACTGAATCAGAGGAGGATAATGAGAAGTAAAATAAGCCCTTAAAACACCTTTCCCCCCCCAGCCCCTCCCTCCTTCCCACTGACAGCACAGGGAGACAGGGCGAGGGGGCTTGGTCATTTCATCACCAAGATTTTCTTTCACTGCTCCGGGAGAGGAGTCCTTCCCCTGTGAGACCATGGGGTCCCTCCCACAGGAGACAGTTCTCAGTGAACTTCTCCAGTGTGGGGCCATTCTCACAAGGAGCAGCCCTACCACACCTTCTGCAGCATGAACTCACCCCGTGGGCACACAGTCCTCCCAAAACTGCTGTGACATGAGTCCCTCTTTCCATGGGGTGCAGTCCTTCAAGGACAGGCTGCTCCAGCCTGAAAGCAAGGGCTCTCTCTCTCCACTGGATCTCCCACTGAATCACAGCCTCCTCCAGGCATCCACCTGCTCCAGCATGGGCCCCATCCCATGGGCTGTGGGTGGATCTCTGCATCCCCTGTGGATCCCCACGGGCTGTGGGTGGATCTCTGCATCCCCTGTGGATCCCCATGGGCTGCAGGGCACAGCTGCTTCACCATGGCCCTCACCATGGCCTGCAGAGGAACCTCAGCTCTGGTGCCTGGAGCACCTCCTGCCCCTCCTTCTTCACTGACCTTGGTGTCTCCATGTTGTTTCCCTCACATGTTCTCACCTCCTCATCTTCTCTGACTAGAAGCAAAACCCTTGTGATTTTGTTTTGATTTTCCTCTTAAATATGTCATCAGAGAGCTGTTACCAACCTCTCTCATTGGCCCAGCTTTGGCCACCAGCATGTCCATCTTCAGAGCCATCAGCCATTGGCTTGGCCAGACATGGTGGAAGCTTCCAGCAGCTTCTCACAGGAGCCATATTTGTGGCCCTCCTAATGCCAAAAACCGGGCCATGCCAAACCAATCAAATTCCACCCCATGCCTCTGTGATAACATATAATGCAGTTCTTAATGTAAATATAACTTAAGACATTAAATCTCATAGTGATTTAGCAAAAAAGATTTGACAAAGGGTCTGTCTCCATAATCAAAGGTAGTTAATTGAAGTGCTTGAATAAATGCTACTTAAATCTTACCATGCTTACAAATTCTGAAACGTTAAGATTATCCTGTATGCAAATCTAATGTGTAGTTATGCAAACTTATACTTTCCTAATCGAAATAAACCACAAGTGCCATTTATCTAATTAGAGCTTCTCGAGTGACTCACCTGTAGAGTAGAATCTTCATGTTTTTCATAAAGGTGGAAGGATTAGAAATATAAATTAATTATCCTCTTCTTTCTGTTCTACATAATACGCCTTCAGTCAGTGACATACAATAACAAACTTCCTGTAATTCTTCAGCATAGTTTGAACGCTTACTGACTTCCTAAAACATAACTGGGTCTGCTTAGTGAATGACAAAATTAACTTCCAAACAAATCTTCCCAAAGCAGCAGTTTTTAAAAAATGAATATTCTCAGGATGCAGTTTAACAGAGTTAGAAAATATGTTGTTGGATTAATAGGACAATAATCAATGTAAATGGCCAGTTGTTTTGTAATAAATGCATTTGTTGCATTAAAAAAATTACTTCTTATGCTCCTAAGTTAATTAGAACATAGGATATGCCTGTATCTGGCTTTTAATTCTGTTCAATTTTTATTGATTAATTATACTAGTAAAGTGTTATTATGTTGTTTTCTTTTGTTTGGGTGTTTTGAGAATGACTTGGCTTTGTTTATTCCAGTGCTTGCATTGCATAGCATTGACAGTGTGCTTGGCCTGTCAGTGAGTCTCCTCATTCTGCATTTACAGAGATCATGCATTATAGCTGCAAAGGTGAAATCTCTCCTTATTTTCCTGATGGTATTGACTTACATTTTAAAGTAGTTTACCTTTTAGTGACACAGCATTTATTTAGCGTATCTTACAAAAAAACAAAAAAACAACCAAAAAACCACAGCCTGAATAAACAGCAGAGAAAGGACAATGTCTTACCCATACATTAGGCATATTTGTCAGCTGTTTACATGAATCTCTGCATTTTCTTAAACCATAACTGTTTATGCAAAAATTCCTAAACCAGCTTGTAAAACCTGGTGCTGGTATTATTATATTTCAGGCTTAATGTTGGAGCAAGTTCTCACTGGAGCAATGCTGTTCTGACTCCTTTGAGCTACTCACATCACTCTGGAAAGCAATATCCAGTTGTTCAGCCTCCTAAGAGACAGCTAAGTATATGGCTTAGAACCTTTTGTTTTGATTAGATCAAGTTTACTAAGTCAGTGAAATGTAAAAGTACCATCAGAAGTAAGGGAAGTTACTGAATGGAGAACTGACAGTCTGTGACATTGTGTCTCTGGTTACAGGTTTTTTATGTGCCTTTACTAAGAGTAGGTGCAGACAGAAAAGGGATTTCTCCTTTCTTTGTGGAGCTACTTGAGCACAAACAGGGAAAGAAACTTGTAGGGTTAAAGAGGCACAAGGAAGACTGCCTGGAGCTGGGAGACTGAAGCTCCAAGGACACACTAGAAAACTGGTAAGGGCAGAGAGCAGACACCAGATCAACAAGATGATGAAAGAAATTTCCTGCAACCATAGAGAAGTAAGATGCAAATCAGATGCAATTTGGAAGATTGGTGATTTGAGTAAAACAAACACTGGATGCCAGGACAAGTCTGCAAAGGAGCAGAGTGGGAAAATGGTTTATAAATTCTCTTTATTATACTTTGCATTTCCTCTGCCTACAAAATTTGGGAAACTATGTAATTTTAAATCCTGTCTTTTTCAGTTTGAAAGCCTTTTGATCTCCTTTGGGGAGTTCACTGTAGGAAAAGGTCTAGTAAGATCCAGCTTAAAGCTTTTACTGATCTTGGATCCTGTTGCACAGACATTCAACTGAAAAGCAGTGCCTGAAATCTAGTGCAAAGAGAAACGAACTACCAGTATCCAAGTGGCAACAGCTAAAGGGTTGATTTATTCAGGAGTAATGAATTGGAATAGAAAAATAATTTTCCCTCATGTAGTATTGAAAAGCAATAGTACTGGAATAATAAATAAAATTTAAATATTCATTAAAAATGGTTTAAATTGGTAGCATGCAATAGAAAATAGCAATAAAAGTTTTCTGAAGAAAATGTCCATGACAGACTCAATGACCTTTGCTAACTTGTTATCATAAGGAATTAGTGATATCTTCCATGCCATGCTAAATGGCTCTTTCATGTCAGAGAGAAAGGCACAATGAGAGCCACTGTCAGAAAATTGAAGCCAAAGGGAAAAAAAATAGGACTACATTTTTAAGTCTATAGTGATTAATTGTAGGAACAAACTACCTAGAGAATTATTTGAGTCCCTGTTTCCTATATTTCAGATCAAAAATAGTGTCTGAAATATAGGATTTAGGAAACTCAAGATGCTAAATAATAGCTGAACTCATGTTATTTCACTTATTAAGTGGAAAAAAAAAGAGTAGAATGAAGTAAAGTACTTTACAAATACATAGCAGGACAGACTATAGGATCTCACAGCCCTGACTGCTTCCAAAACCTAGAATCTTTAGGAGTACAATTACTATAAAACACAAAATACTACCCTTGCTACCCAGGAGACTTTGTAGATATTCAAGGTCAAGAATATACAAATCTACCTGTGTATGTTAACTTAGGGTTTACAGGCATACCTTCAGTATCTTCACATGAAAGAAAGAAGCTTTTTATCGTTTTTAGAACATGTTTTCCTGTAAACTCGAACTCTATGTATAGGCTACAGGCAAAGCAGGAAATGAAAAGGTCTTAACTGCAGCACTAGCCAGGTTAATGGTCCCTCCCATCCTCTCCTCTAGTGAAGAACAAAAATCACATTATACACAAATGTATTATGAAAGAAACTGCACTAATCTTTGTGAGGATTTGCATCCATATATGTTGCTTCTGTATGCTTTGTTATCAGAGGATGGAAATTTTCACATTCTTCCCAGGAATGTCCACAGCACAATGAGACTTATGGTACTGTATTTTTCCTATCCAAATTATTCTTAATAAATAGATTCCTGTATTCCCACATACATTGAACCAGTACGTAAGCAAAATTGCTGAATCAATACTAGAGGTACAGGACTTTAGTGGTTTTGGTTTGTCATTCCTTTTACTTATGATTAACAAGAACTTAAATATTCCTTTGTTTCACTTTGCATTTAACACTGTATGGGATAGGTTAGCACAGTATTTTAACTTATAATGGGAGAGTTTCAAGAAGTCTTGGGAGTAGAATACATCACAAAACTATAGCTAGATTAATGAGGGTAGCTGGAATTTGAAATCTCTACCTGATAATCTTCCAGAAATGAATTTACTTTGAAATTTACTTTGAAATTTCACTAGCAAAGTTACATTTCCAAGTCTTTATGTATTTATTTTAGTTCAGATTTGGAAAAAGTACAATGCTGTTCTTAAAATTTTTCTGTGCTGAGCATGATTCCTCAGAAAATTTTCTCACTTTTTTCACACCAGTCCACTTAGAAAAGTAAGTATATTGGTTAATACAGTGATGTTGCTCTCTGAATAAAGTAGTTAAACATATCTTCTAGGATCATTTATCACTTAGCAACTTGCAGGACACTGGGCAAAGATACCGAAAAAATCGTTTCTCCTAGACTGAACGGTCTCATCTCACAAGCTCTCCAAACACAAACTTCAAAGATAGAATAAAAAGCTTTTGTGAAGAATGATGACAGCATCAGTTCATAAAATTTTAAAAACTCATGCTGCAAATCTTAATCATGTAGTGTCTCTGAGTATTCCACTAGTGGGTAAAAGTAATTTTTGAAGGAAATACAAGCTCAGGACTTCTGTTTAAACAGTAAGGCTGGGGAATGGGACATGGATAACTGTTAAGCTTTCTATTTTTCAAATCAGAGGTATCATAGGAAAAGAGTCTGAATGTGAAGATATGAAAATGAGCATCTGTTGTTATGAGAAATGTCAGATACAGAAGTCTTAAATATCTGATTTACCTAGATTTTTCTCCTTTCCTCTTCAAGAAAAAAAAAAAAAAAGAAGATAATAGGTATCACCTGAGCCAGTAGTTCTAAGATTTCAAATTTTATAGACTGTCTGCCTTCAGGGCTTGAGGAGTCTTTGTGTTAAGAATCCATCTGATAATGATGTTTCACCGGGAATATAATAATTCTCTTTTGCTAGAGGCAACTGGTGAAGAAACTTCCTAAGTCAACTAAAAGTCTCTTTTTTATTAGCTGGAATTTACTTCTAGGTCTTCATCTTTTACTTTCTGCCTCTGCTTAGATGCAGGAACAGAAAAGGAATATGTGCAGGAAAGCTAACAATGAAATATGTCAAATCTTTTTCTCCACTTAGAGATTCTATTCTACTGAAAGATTCCTTTTACATAGTTTTCAGTAAATACGAAAATCAAGGATGGCAGAGGTTATGTGGCTTTTCAGCTAAACTGGGATAGAAAAATCATAGAATAATTTGATTTGGAAGGGATCCTTAAAGGTCATCTAGTCCAATCCCTTTGCAATGAGCAGGGACATCTTCAACTAGATCATATTTCTCAGAGCCCCAGTCTAACCTTGAATGTTTTGAGGGATGAAGCATGCACCACATCTCTGGGTAACCCATTCCAGTGCCTCACCACTCTCATTGTAAAAAATTTCTTCCTTATATCTGGTCTAAATCCAACCTGACTTCTTCTTTTTTTTCTTTTTTTTTCCTTAAATGGAAGAGGGTAGTTTTAGATTAGCAGCGGAGCAGAGCAAAGAGAAGAGGAAATTTTTAGAGCACACCTGGTGTTAAAATTTGGATTTATTATTCAGTTAGAGCCAATTAGTAGCTAGTACGTATCTTGGAATCCACATGAACTATGGTAATAGTAGTAATAATAATAATAATAGTACTCTAGATGTATATAATGACTATGACTCCTAAGGACTTGCATGTGTTTTCAGGGCCATTTTTTGAGGCACTCATCAGAGTGGGTTCTATTCCTGAAGGGAGCCTTTGGGTGCCATGGTAATAAGAATTCAATCTAAAATAAGAAAATGCTTTTTTTTTTCCACTCTCATCCTCCTGTGGTCTTGGAGGGGAGAGCTGTTCTACTTGCAGCTCAGGCTGCTTTTAAGATGAAGTGTGATCAGGAAATATGCTAATCCAGCAGATCTATTTCATGCTGCAGTGCTGTCTTCTCTTCAGAGCAGTCCTGTCAGCTGGCCTTGGTGAGTTGGTCACCAGTTTTAAGTGTAATGGATCTCCCATCTCCTCATTGAACCAGCAAATCTTCCAGGCTTGGTATCCAAGTGCAGATAATAAGTGGAACTACAGTCACAACTGTAATCAGACAGAGTTAAAATATTTCTTAGTGACATTTAATACAGAGGTAAAATCAAGGTCCAAATTACACTAAAGTGGGTAATCTACTTCAGTTATATATTGAGAAAACTATATCATCATCATTTTCCCTAACTCTGCTCTGAAACTCTTTCAAACTGAGGAGGCACAAAGAGTTATTTCCCTTAAGTGAGGTCACCCAAGTCCCAGATACAGCTCCATCACTGCGTCGTGCTCTCAGATGCTCTGAAGAACAAACAGAGTGTTTGGAACAAACTAGGCTGCCATCTGTAGGAAGTGTTTCCAGGCTCTTTTCCAGAAAGGGTGATGTTCTCTTCCACAGCCCCTTCCTTATGTTAGCCTGGGAGGTTCTGATTAAAGAAATGTATTTTGAATGGGAGATAAGGAACAACATTTGCCCTCATCTTCCCTGCTGTTAACCTTTGTCATTTAAGGATTATCAGCAGCTGAACTCCAGATGCTTTGCTTTTCCCCTTGCTACTTTTAGGACTGTGGGTTATAATTCATCTGAGTCTGTTGCTTTGTCAACTTTTAATCATTCTAATTACCTAATTATCTACTGTAATGAAATGATAAAGCCCCTAACAGTTCAGTCTTCCTTCTCCCTGTAGGAAATTCTATCTCCTCCTCTGGGATGTTACCTTCTTTGTTTAAAAGACAGAGAAATTATTTGAGGGCTGGGCATAAATGCTAGTTTTGCTTGTTTAAACACTTTCCTTTGTCATTGATTGCTTTTTATAATTGTAGTTACTCTTTAGTCTTTGTTTACAGATCAATGATTTTGCTAAATTTCCTTAATAATAAATGGCAGCCGGGTGAGAGAAAACAGACATTGCATAAAATCTAAAAACTCTTTCCAAATCAGAGAAAAAAATGCAGATTTTACCAACACCAAAGGTGACTGTTCATAGCAATGAACTTCAAATTCACACTGCATTTTTACTCAGTGAAGCATACTTTTTTTCTGCAAGATTACTTTAGCATGAGAAGTATGGAAAGAGGCATCAATCTATGAAATTACATTATGTGAGTTTCATTTACCTTGGGCCAAGGAAAGAAGTGAATTTGGATTTCTCCACTGTCAATAAATACTCCAAATTTGCATCTGCTCTATATTATAGCTTTTTTATATTTGTCCTTTAGCTGTGTGTCAAAAAAAAAGGACAATTTTTGAAAAACTACATAGGTACTTGAGAATACATTCTGAAGAAGATCTTACAGAAGAGATTCTGTATGGGCTGAGATTGCTGCCTGCAGTGTCGGGGGAGGTACTGAATCTACAGTCAGTTCCTGTTGTTTTGTTTCCTGGCTGGCTGCCTCAGGGGAGCTGCTCACTGGATATGCTATATGCTGTGTTCCCTGTCCAGTACGCCGCCTGGTTTGAATCCCCTTTTGAACTGGCCAAGTGCCACATCCTGTCTTCTTCCCTCATCAATGCTTTTTGCATGTCCTTTCTCTTGTCCCCAACGAAGAGGGTCCATGTGATGCTGCTCTGCTGCAGGGTCAGTCTCTATGGCTAGCACAAGTTTTTTCCCAGTTTTCCTTCGGGAAGGTACATCTTACCGATGGAACACATGGAGTCAGAGAAAGTACCTGGCTTCCACATCAGCAAATTGCCAAAGAGATGAGCATTTACTGTCTGAAAGGAAGACTAGAAGCAGTAAGGGGCATGGGATATGTTTCAGTTTCTCCGTCACTTAAAAGTGTGTCAGTAGAAAATCATCTCCCCAAAGCAGTATTTGAACACAGAGAATAAAAGCGTAAGAGAATTCAGAGAGAAAGATCTGTGAGGAGGAGGATAGACAAGGAAAAGAAAGAAATGAGAGGACAAGGCACTTAAAATGTGAGGAGGAATTAGCCTAGAAGTACTGGAAAAAATCCTACTATGCATGAGAGATGTGGAAGAACAAAAAAGAATGGAGTTCTGCCTTTTAGAAAAGGAGGGTCAGAACATGAGAGAAAGCATTCAAAAGAGCATGGAGTGGGCTAAGAAGAAAGAAGCAGAGAGAGGAGATTGGAAAAAGTGGGAGGGGATAAAACTTTTAGGCAAGCATACAGAAATTTTATACCCTTTACTATTTCTTTAGGAGGAGTGATATAAGCATAATTCAAGCCTGTTGTAAGTGCAATTTCATTCAAGTCCAGCCCTTTCTGCTAATCTGGATTTGAATTCTACACCTCTGCAGGCTTACAGGTGGAGACATCCTATTCATACAGCATCCTCACACACATTAATTCACAGAGCATGGAACTTCACATCACTTTTCTATCTTTAGGATCTAATTTTTGTAATTTTTGAAATGTATTCCCTGGTTTCCATTAAGTCCATCCTGCCTGTCTGCTATTACAAATACTTTTCTTTTTTAAGGCAGTCAAGATTCTAATTCCTCTTCTAGCAAGTATGTTTTGCTGTGGGAGGCTTTCCAACATGTCTCCAGCCATGCAGGAATTATTCCTTTTTCTGTAGTGTTTAATCAGCACACTCAAATATGAATAGCAGCCCTCTGACATGCACAAATCTCTGTCCCTGGTTCAGAAGACTCAGAACCACAATGACCTCTCTGGTTTCCACCTCACCTATCTAGCCTTCTTTACAAGGAGTAACTTCTTAGCTGGAATGTATTATGACTACGAACAAGTCCTGGTAAACTCATCTTCTTTTGAGTTAGAAGTTGCTTATAAGGCAAGCTGATTTACTTGCTCCTAAATTCAGCTGAATGGCACAGAACATTTTGGAGGGATTGCCACATACCTATTTTGAACACATTTATTTCTGTTTCCTGTAGTTACTGATCTGAATCTGTGATCCAGATCTTTAAATTCTATAAACTGACATACTTTCTTCGAAATATTTTTTGTGAAATACATGGAACTCTGATTTCTACCATTTAAGGATTGAGCCTTATTGTCAGTATATCACTAAAAATCCCATGAATTCTCAGAAATAAGAGATAGTCATAGCATAGTCTCCTATCCTTCCACATTAAAATTTTAATTCTTTATTAAAATGGAAAATCAAAGTAAATCAGATGAAAGCAAGTATTTGGATTTTTAAATTTTTTGAGGGATATTTTCAGGCATATGTAGTGACACTTATGTAGATCTACCTGTCTTCATTGTATCGCTGAAAAAACATTTCCTTGAACCTACTGTGATCTCCCATATGCCATGTATTGCAAAAGATGTGGTAAGGAGCTTGGGCCCACAGAAAACAATGACAACTGAGGTAAATCTAAGATTCAGATATTTCAGATTTGATTGAAATAATATTTTCAGAAATCAGTATTTTAGATACCTTCTGAATTAAAATATGAAATCTCACTGACAATTTTACGGTGGAAAAAAAATGTCTTTTTTTGAGAAACAAATTATAATATAAAAGAAATCTTTTCAGAAAGTCTTACAAAACCTTCCTATACTCTCTGTTTTGAGTTGAGAATGATCCAAACAAGACATGTCCCCTTGAGTAAGATGGATGAGGTCCCATACAGATACTCCAGCATTTTTATAAATAACAACAACAATAATAATAATAATAGTAGTAGTAGTAGCAGTATTGTTCCAGAAAAAAAAAAAAGTTGAATATAGATAATACCCTCGACAGGGTTGCTGTATGGCTCCAGTGTTCTGCATTGCCACTGTTCTTTACATGCAAGCTACTACATTATCCATAAAAATATTAAAAATTTTTGCAGATGGTCTTGAATTAATTCTAACATATCCTGTTATACAGGGGAATTTATGCCTGTGAGGTGAAATTTTCTTTGCAAGAATAAGGAAGCATCACCCCTATTTCCATCTCTGTGACAACAGCAAGTACTTCTTAAACTATTAGGATTTTACTTTTTCTTGACTGAGCTTTCTTCAAGTTAAGGAATGGAAATGGAATATATACAGACAGATTTCAGCTTTGGTGCTAGTTCAAATTCTACAACAAAACCCTGGGACATTCATTACCCAGTGCTGAAATTGTTATAGGTTGTGCAGTAACAGGATTTGAACTAAATGTAATTTATAAACTCTATGATTCGTAGGAAGTAATGTACCTGACATTTGATTTTTTTTATTGTATTCATTTGTAATTCTGCTCAGTGTGTTGTCCTGCTGTTCTCAAAGTTGTCTCACAGCTTTGAACTGCCTTACATAGAACTGTGTGAAAAGTGTGGCCATAAAGACAAATGAAAGACACAGCATTTTGTTGTCATTATAGAAAGAAACACAAGCTCAGCACTCTGAGATGCTGACTGTAAAGACAGTTTCTCATTTTCCCATTTGACTGCCCTGGCTCCATGGCACCTACACTCAAAAGCAAAGGCAAAGAAGCAGAGTGAAGCTTCATCTGTGTGCAATGGAGATGTGTGAGGAGGGTCTGAGGTTCACTAGATGTTCATGCCAAGTACTACTTTTGCACCTTTAGATTCATCAAGACATCCGCAAAGGCTGAAAAATATGTGCCTTTCCAGAATAGCAACTGTAAACCAGGCATCATGTCCTAAAATTAAATCAGATGCCTATGTTTAGGCAATATACCCTAGAAATCTTGCCCCTCAGTTGCTCCATGGAGGGTGCCAGGATATTTGCATTCTTTGCACTAGGAGTCATGCAGCAAATAACATTCTTATTTGTTGGCACTGCCTGCAGTATTAAACCTTGCAACTTAATGAGTCTTTGTTTAGTCTTGGTGGCCATTTTTTTCCAGAGTCTGAGACAGCTAAACACCCAAATCCAAATGAAGCTAAAAGGGAAGGGAAAATTTAGATAAAATGGTGTCCAGAATAGATAAGACATTTAATAGCCTAACATGGCATCTAGAGAGCATTTAAGTGTCTACATGTATCCTAAAAGGTTAAATAATCCAAAGAAAAGAAAAGGGGAGGCTGTAACATTGTACCGTAGGTTTTTTTGTGGGTTTGGAGAGTCCTAGATACACATTTTGCCTCACAGAATTGTGTATGTATTTTCCTGTCATTGGATATATATATAAACATGCCTGGAAAAGTAAGAGAGGTTCTGGATTCTGTTCTTGGCATCAGGCAGCAAAATAGATCATTATGATGTAAATTCTGTGTTTGGACAGCAGGTTTCTTTGAAAGTCCCAAACTCCTGCCATAAAGGTAATTCTGATTTATATTTATCCACATAATTAGTTCTGGAAGATAATTTTTCTTTTTCATTTTCATTCATATACATTTCAAAGAGGAAGAAAATGTCACATTAAGATTATCCCACAGGAAAAGCAAGAAAAAAATATATGTAATAGCCAGCCACAATTGACCACCCAGCATGATGGCTCTATAAAGAAAGAGAAAAAAAAATTATTTCAGCCAGTTGGGAAGCTGTCCCAGATACTGATGAAAAGATAATAATTAATGATAGGATTTTTATTCATTTATTTATTTAGAGACAGATGCATTGCTAATTTTAACCTCAAAAGGACATTTCAGCCTTGCAAATTGCACAGATTTTTGGATGGTACTTTTTAGATATTTCTGTAAGAAATGTGGACTTTGCTGTTGGCATTTTCTCTCAAGGATCCTTTTAGTCTAAAGGAACTCCCTTTCCCTTTCCAGTTTCTACCAAGCTGAAAAAGTGAGATCTGTGTGCATCACATTTTGATATCTTGTAAGCTTATTTACCTCAATACCTATTCATCACTCAGCAAAAGATAAAATTTTAGCATAGCCAGTTTGAGAGGGATCAGGGTTTCCCTCAAGCATTTTCCAGTGTGGGTTTGAAAAAGGCCTTGTGTGTCAAAGATAAAACCTCCCTAGTATGCCTTTCATGTTCTATATGACTATTCTTTTGGTGGTGAAAAGAGGACAGTGATGCAGCTTATTGCCAATATTTAGCCAGCATTTGAATTGCTTCTGTAACACCGTGGACTTATTTTCTCTCTAACATATCACTAAAGAATGTAAAAGGCTGCCCCCCCAAAGTCACCGATGGATATGTTGATTGTCTTTGGATGGAGTCCTGCAAGAAGTACTGCACTTTTCGGTTAGAAACATTTTGACACCCTGTTATCTTCCTGAGTTGATCAGACACCTGCTGCTAGTCCACCTGCCTTTTTGGCAACAAGAAATGCTTGTCTGCCTCTCTTTCCTAGTTGTGTTTTTTTTCCCCGTCTCTGGCTATGTAAGTATCAACAGGTGGGATCAATTGTGAGGAAGGATGTAGTGCCAATGCTTCATGGCTGGCATGGAGGCAGGAGCTCCTGCAGAGGGGATGGCATGTGTGGCTGGAAGAAGGCTGCTCTGCACAAGTCGGTGCTGTCTGGCACCCGTGCATTACTAGAGGGGTCAAACCAACTTTGGAGCAGGCAGGGTGCCATTCTGACAGAAGGGGTAGCCAAGATGCCAGGTACTTATGCAGCAAGTGTGTTTGCTGAGGGTTTGATTTTCAGTCAGCAGTGTTTAAATATCTGTTCATCTTGAATTTATACACGTTTGTTTAAGAACATGCGTAAAAATTAATATAAAGCTGCAGTGTATTAAGTTAAGAAAAAAGTAAAAAGAGCTTCTGAAACTGAGCAGAGAGGAAACTTGCAGCCATAGCTGTATGGGCATGTTTATGTTCTTTTGTTTGCAGTGACGAGTCTCTCTAGGGCCTGTTTTGTAGTAGGAACTGTCCCCTAATACTAAGTGTTGACACTATTTTTGCACTGTAGGTGGCAGAAATATGCAAAGTCCCAAATGTTATAAGGATCAACCCAATCGGATCTGCCAATCAGAATTATTTTCTGGGGCTAGTAAAGCTTTTAAAAATCCTTATATTTTAACCTAGTTAAGTGCACTTTTTAGACAGAACCAAGGAGGAAAGGATATAAAAAGGATATAAAGAGCACTTTTAAAATCCACTGACCATGTTAACATCTTAAAGAAAAAATTTTCTTATCAATTTCTGTGTGACAGTTTGAAACAGTACTTGAATTATCTGCATCCACCTACCTCCTATTCACTCACCTCTATTTTGAGAGCATACTGAGAGCAATCATGGCTGTTTGCAGCTAACCTCCTCATTCTAAGATACTAAATAGCATCTTTAGCACAAACATTTGAATTAATTGTTGGCATCTCAATGGGAAAGATTGCCAAGACATTATGGATGAGATCCAGTCTTGGTACTGTATAGGATATCAGACTCATATTAGCCCAGAAGTCAGGCAAGTCCCTTAATACTTCTCATGTGAGGAGTAGACAAAGCCTTCACTGGACTCTGTGAAGCTTTCATTATGCAAAATTGTCATCCCATCTGATGGAGCTGTCTAATTAGACATTATCAAGAAAGGCACATTTTTATCTTTCTCCATCCCCGCATTGCTGGTCACAACACTTGTAAAACTATTAAAATCATACCGATTAAGATGGAGCCTTAGGTGAAGCTTGTAAAGACAAGTAACTCTTTGGACAGTCCTTAGATTTTATCAGTGCCTGTTTAAAAACAGGCTGCTACACAGACTGAAGAAAATTATGCCATTCATACCACCCTCTTAAATCTTTACTGCTCTCTCCATTGCTGCAGCTCATTGTTATATTCAGTGTCTGACCACAGGAACTGCCATATGATGAACAGTCAAAATGAAAGGGAAAAAAATAAGATTGCATTTCAGCAATTTCTCCTGAGCTTATAAACTCTTAAAAATGTGAAATTTGGCAGGAGTGGCTCAGAGAAGATGTATTACCTGTTCCAACACTGTCCTGTTTAATTATTTTTCGTCTTTTAGGAAGTAAGATGTGCATTTTATAGGAAGGAAAGAAGAGCAGCTTACTGGGCACTAAAGGACAAATAGGTTATGCTGATTAATCTTTGACTAAGATTGAATCAGTGAGATGAGAAAGCAGCTTTGAAAATCCTCCTGCTTTTTTTTTCCCCTGATGTTTTTTCTAGATCTTATAAACATTGTGTCAGAATAAAAGTGTGAATCTGAGTTCCATACTGGCAGAACTACTGTGGCATTTAGAGACATCCCCTTAAAAAAGGATTCATTTTGAAAATGCTTTTAAAAAAAACTAGAGGTTATGTTTCTCTGTATACCCAGTCTGACATACGCTGACCAGTGGTGCAACATGTTCATAAATCCACTTTTGCTGGTCAACTGTAATGTGTTTACTATAGGCAGTAGTAAATCAGGCCCTCATAATTTTATTCTCACTGTAATTAAAGGCTTTGAACTCTCTTTTAATAACTTTGTTATTCTTCTAACAAAGAATTTAAAATATCGAATTCAGCAGGGCTAATGGATCAGAATATACGTAGGAGCAGTAGATGTAGGTATGCCTGGTGTTTTCAGTCCAGAAATCCAAATGTGAATATTCAACAGCTGAACAGTTCCATAACTATTTTCAGGCTCTTCCAAAGTGCTTAGTAGAGAAAAATATGACCTTGAAGAGCACTGCAGTAGCTGGTCTTTGGAAGCTCTGGAGATATCCTCAGTTTTACAGAGATAAAGGCTCTGTACTTTTTTGTTACCAGGTGCACAATTGTGTTAATGAAGAAACACAATTAATTTACCACCTAATTTGTTGCTTGTTATTTGATTGCATGCCATTACCATTAGAAGTGTTTGTGGTTGTAGTTGGCCTGGAATTAAATAAACTATATGGCCTATGAAAATTTTCTTGTACAGATCACCAGCTAACAGAGACAACTCATTATGTTCAAAAGTAAAGGGAGGTGAATTCATTACAATTTTTCTGCTCTTAACAGTGGGTTTGCCAAGAGCGGCAGCAGCCTTGTGCAGAAGCATTTCCACGCACTTCTACTGTGATAAGAAGCAATAGAATGATTACCTCTTTGTAACTAAAAATGTCATGAATTTCATAAAGCCACCTATCTTAACATCTCCACATTGCCATATTGTCATGATCTGGAATATTGCCTAGATAGGGCTTCTTTCCAACTCCTTATTTCCTGTGCATAAAAAGGAACTAGGACAAAGCACCCTATTGATTATGAAGCTCAGAATAGAAAATACTGTATCATATAAGGTTATGTTGTAATACAGTATGCTTGGTAACAATTTGAGAACATTGCTTTAACTCCAAGGCAAGCTGTTTTGTACAGCTCTGTTCAGAAGCATTTATAGTCCGTGGAATGAATCAGTTTCTAAATCATAGCTGACTGATTTCGGCTCTTTGTATTTGTTATAGGAGCAGTACTTTTAGGGGAGAAACCATTGCAAAGTTGAAAAACTGCTTTGATAAACATCAAAATTCAAGAACTGGAAGCACAGAAGCACATTTAAGAGCTAAATAGGAAACAGCTGAAATTTATCTGCAACGTGATCGCTAAATGGAAATCAAAAAGGTCAGCTGCAATTCACTCTAGGGAATCAAGATTCACACACTAAGAGAGCTGCAGGTGCTGCGCTGGACAGTGAAACACAATGTTTTTAATTAAATCATGGGTCTTCCTGAGGGAATATTGCATTAAAATCCAAGTGAATCTGACATAATGGCAAGATCTACATTCCTGGTTCTTAGTCAAGTCATTACATTAGTCTGCCAATTAGATCAGGAGGGAGGCATTTCCAATTACAGCAGCAATTTTACAGAGTAGATAATTATGGCAAGTTATGAATGACAGATATTACTGCAGCTAGTTTTCTTTTTTTTCTGTTTTTTTAATTTAACCCCCCCACCTATTTTCCATTTTTCCTTTTTCCCTTTTTTCCCCTTTTCCCCTTCTTCCATAATGGTTTTTCTTCTCTTTCTTTTGAGGATTCCTACCATGAAAATATTATACAGCACTTTGATTACTGTTTAGTTCTTGTTACTTTATTAAGCAAACTTCAGTCATAATTTGTCTGTAACTGTTGCTGACATTTATAGCTAAACCACAATAATTCTTATTATATTTATGCTTTTAGTCTTCAACTGTCTTTCTTCCTGTGGTTTCTTCCACTGTAGTAATAGCTATCTTCAAAATAGTATCCACAAAAGGTACCTATACAGGAATTTTATTGTGTGTGAGATCTCCCATACTGCTGAATACTGCTTTTTATATATTTGCACTAGGACAAAAACCATGTCATGCTAGTGTGACAATTATTTTAGACTTAACAGAAATATAATTAAAACTGAAGATGGAAGAGATGCAGTTTTAAAATATTTTCATGATCGCATATTAGAGTACCATATTTTTCCCAGTGTTTAAACACTGCTTCTAGGCCCAAATAAGATAATTAGGGTTCTTAATAGACACCTGCACTGTTTACTTTTACATTGTGTGCTCTAGAAATGCAGGTCTTGTTTGCAAGATTATTTTTTTTATTTTTCTATGAACTAATGCTGAATTAGAGTTGATTTGATTTGGAGTATAGAACAGCCGCACCTAATTACTTTATCTGGATCATTTCTGCTGTTTAGACATATTCATAAGAACTGAATTCTCAGGAATAATGCTATTTCTGTATCTATGCATTTGAATAAAAGAATGTTGAGATCAGTTCAGTTTGAATTGCATTTATTTTTAAAAATTTCTACCAATATCATTAAGCATATTTGGTCAACATGAACTATTTTCCTTTGATCTAAAATGAATTTTTTGATAGAAAAACCTAATTTCAAGATGAAACAAAGTCTTGACTTAGTAGTCTGTAGCTCAGAAGATAAATATCCATCAAGGATGCAGAATAGGCATGCTTGATTCTTTTTTTCTGTTAAGAAGGCCAAAGTCTACAATTTCAAGGAGTAGCAAATCACCACTATAAGACATAATGTTCAGAATCCTCCCGACAATGTTCTGATTTTAAAGAGAAGCCCTGTGGTGCATGCATTAGGAACCGCCCTGACAGAGTCAACAGGAGATTTGTTTCCATTTTCATTCCTGAGGCAGTGAGTAACCAAATATTTTTGACAAGGGAGTGAAAAAACTTGACTGTACCTTATTGATTAGGGTATCCTCACTAATAACAGGATACAAACACTACCTTAAATGGAAAAAGAGTAGATTTGAACTATGATTTCTTTCAGATAGACAACCTCATTAACAGAATACTTTAAGATGCAGTTTCCTCAGTTGTTCTTTTTGAAGTTGTTTTGCTCTTTAGGAAATGCTTAAACTTGTCTGCCTAGGTATAGGGGGCATGCAAGGTTCAAATTATAAAAGCAAGTGTTTATTAACTGCATAGGTACTATACCTCTCAAATTCCTTGGCAAATGAGAATGGGAATGCAAAAAACTTCCCTGTACCTAGCACAAAGATGTCAGGAGTACTAGAGAACTCCATGGGCAGATATTAAATAAACAGATTGTACCTAACCCAGGAAATGCCCCATTCTAAAAACGACAGGGGGTTCAGGAGACTGTTAGGAAAAACATGTCCCTATACATGGTCTTCTGTTACTCTATGTATTTGTCTTTAGCCACTGTTGGAACAGAAGATTGTCCAGATCTGAAGTGTACAGCAGTTCTTAAATTCTTGAGACTGCAAAAAGAAAGAATTACATATGTAAAACAGACTAACATTAACATAAGTGATGGGGTACAGTTTATGTCCGTTAATATTCAGTAGTTTTGTGTGAAGACATCCTCCCAAAACATGTATGCAATAGAAATGGAATTTTCTGTGTCCCTAATATAGAGGTATCATCACCAGTGTTATGGCTCCAATCTCCCAACATTTGTTTCAAATTTAGACTGCTTTGCATTGATCATGTTCATGTTCCCTTTTTCCTAGTTTTCTTTCTATTTTAACAGCTTACATTAAATATTAGTGATCACAGGAATCATCCTATTGCTGTGTTTTCATCAGGAGGAAGAGTTATGTACTGCTATATTAATTTAAGTTTTACTACTTTTATTAATTGAAAAGAAATAACAAAACTGTTAATAATAATTTTCTTTTGAAAGAAAAGATAGTGGAACAAAAACTGAAAGATCATCTACAGAGAGCCAGGGAGATGAAAATTGGAAAAGTAGAATATTAAAATTGATATGGGGAAAATACAATTTTATGCAAGACAAATAGAAGGAAAGAAAAATATAAATACTGTAATGTCAAAGAAGACATTCTAGAGACAGTAAGCAGAAAATCAGAAATTATTTTGCAAGGCCACACTGCAGCAAAAAGAAATTGAATGCCATTTTGCTATCCATACACTGACATATCAAGCAGCATTGACAGAAAATAATAATCTCCGAAAAACAGGGAAAGCTGATGGACCAAGGTAAGAGAGTAAAGTTGTTCTGCTGCTAGCTTTATTCCTGGACTTACTCCTCAGTTGTCTCAGCTGCTCTGATAATTTCGAACCACTGACCATTAAAAAAAACTACATGTTTTTCCCTTCATTTGGTAGAGTAGATCTTTGTTATCAACAGTTTTTATGCATTACATCTCTAGAAGAATAATTCCCAGAAGCCTTTGAGGAAAATTTCAGGGAACAATTACCAGAATACTCCGCCTGAAAGGAGTATGAAGAACTAGGAAGGATAAACTGGCTGGTGAACACTTTTCATTCAAGCATATAAATAATTTGGGGGTTTCTGTAGCCTACTGAAAATAAAGAGAAACACCAGTTGAATTTGGTAATGTATTTATTGGCTGATAGTATAAAAATAATTACATGTATGCGTGCATATACATATCTCCTGCAAATAGATCACCATACCTCTCAAAAATAGATTCTATTATCTATATTGATTCATATAACTCCTTAGTCTATTATTAGCTTTGACTGATATAACTCTTCATTAGTTATGGATTTATATATTCAGTGCTCCTTTGCCAGCAAGCCAGAGCCAAGAAGCAAAGAAAATGTCACGGTGAAGCTGTTTGTTTTTAGATTTTTTTTTTTCATTTTCCACATTTTGGAATACTTTCCGTCTGTTTCACAGTTCCATGAATAAAGCTCAATTATATAGTGTGAATGTCACTTGCACGGGATAAGTGCCAGAACCAAAGACTGAAATGGTGATGAAGTAATAGAATATGAACTATGTGAACCACAGATAAGTGGCTGGATTTAAAACAACTCTTGCCCTGGATGGCCAGTAGAGGTCATTTTGGCTACCTGTCCAATTGCAAAAATGAAACAGGTAGAGAAATGAGAGCACATGAAGAACAAAATCTATTCAGCTTAGTCCATAAACACCTTAGAGACCACCTGCAGATGTGGTAGAGCTATAAAGGGCTTCCTGGAACAATGAAAGTCATATATGCTCCAACTTACTGATCAAAAAATTTTCAGAATCAGTCCTATTTACAGTAGGCAAGATCTCAACCTACTTCATGAGAGAATGATATTCCAACCCCACCCTTTGATTGAATTTTGTCAAATTAGAGATCTTGGAAAGTATGTTCAAATCCTGCAAAGATACTGAGCTTATTCAGTTGGAACTTGGATTGTTTCTTGCTCACATAAAATCAGTAGAATGTGATGTATAGAAAAAAAACCCAACTCTAATGACATGGTAAAGTAACCCAGTATCTTTTTTTTTTTAAAAAAAGGTTTTCACAGATTTTTCAGAAATAAAATCAATTGTGTAAAATTTCATTTTACCATTTTTAGTACTACTTTTTTTGGATAAAATGTTTGTGAACCACTTACAATTCAATTTCTACAAAAACACTGCCCAGGTAGTGGATTCAGGTAGTTACCTAGGGGCAGGATTTCACATGCATTTCCCATAAAAGTTTTCACTGTGTGTGTCCAATGATTACAATACTCTTGGCATGTATGAACACAGCCATTACAAAAGGACATTGTGAAGGTTTGATGAAGTGGTTTCTTTGTGGATAAATATGGTGCTGTACTATAAGAATCCTCTCCAGTTTGTGATAATTCCTTCTGGTTTATGCTAGTCCAGTAGTACAGAGAAATAACATGCTAACTTGTAATAGATATAGTCTAAAAATAAAATGCCAAAAAAAGAAGAAGAAATCACTTAAATCTTTAAACAGCATTAGACATAGTAGAATAATTTGATTTCAAACATTTTTTCAAAGCCTAGGACAGTGTGTTCTTGATGTAAGATTTTTTTTTAACTGCAGTAAGTAGGTTGTAGGATTTGCATTGGAGATACCATATGGAAAGCACTAATTTAATGGGAAATGATAATCTGTGCATTGGATTCATGATTCATGAGTCACAATGCACAATAACACATGCCGACAATTTACTTAAATACAGTATGCATGTATGTATATTAATTTACACATGTATATATGCAAATTCTTTGTTATTTAGTTGTTGTTAGAGTTCTTACAGAAATATAGTCCTTTTTGTACAAAACAGCACATTCACACATGAGGACAAGTGGCTAGGTATTGGAGTTTGTGATCACAAGGAATAGTTGTGAATAATAGTTATAATGAAGTGCATGCATAATCTCTATCTACACTTGTTCATTGTGAAGATTATAAATACTTCCAAAGTACAGCCATTGGAACATATTTTTAGAAAGAGTCTTACAAGCAGAGATGTCAGAAGGCGGATCTGAGAAAAAAAGAGTTTTCTGATGACATTTTTTAATAAACTGAAATAAACATACCTCATTTAGAATGCTAAAGCAAAGTATGCCAGTGCAGCCATTTGGTTGTATTGATGCCTGCTTTATGATGAAGTATTATATCCTTTCTCTATAAGTAAAAAACAGCAATATTGTCTTTAGTTGGTCCTGAGTGAATGTTTTACTGTAATCAAAGTCCTTTTTTTAGTCTTCTGGAAGTGCAGACATTTATCAAGCTAAGAAGGGGCTTTTTTGTTTTCTAGGAAGAAGTAAATTAGTGCTGAAGGGGCCTCTTTGTTAATGAGATCCAAGGTATAATGATAGCTGATAATATTTATGAGACATGGAGGTTCTTCACCGAACCTACTTGCTGAATCACTAATAAAGCCCAGTTAGCTGCTTAGATGATTCCCCTTTAGTCATCACTCAGAGAACAGAAATCATGAAAGCTGGTAGAGCATCACAACTGGGTCTACTGCAATGACAAGAGATGAAATGGTGCAGGATCTTTGTTGAAGTCACAAAGGACAGTAACTTAAGTGAATGGATTTTAGTAAAGGCTCTCTTTAATGAACCCGTTGAGAGCTGAAATCAATTGTGATAAAACCATGTAAGTGGTACTGTGGTGAATGAGAAGAGCACAGTGGGGGGTGTCAGTATAGGGGTGACTTGCTAGCTAGAGGCGATGACATCATGATTAGAGGGAATACTGCAGCTAGGAGCAGCAGCCAGGAGCATCAGCCTGGTGAGAAGGGGTGGTGGTTCACCTATGCATTTATGATTAGAGGTTGTGGCAGTTAGAAATTGTGATGAAATAACATCAAGGTACCTCTACATGCACAGGCACAATTTTATGATAAAAGATGTATAAGAATCTGTCTGCATGCCTGCTAGGATAGTACAGAGTACTGAAAAAAAGCTGAGTCACATGTATTGGAAAGGTACAACATGGAGAAATGCCTTTCAGTGTAGATAAAGTGATAGTGTGAAAAAAAAACCCAAAGGACAGCCAACTCACAGAATTATGGCCTTTGAGCTGGCGTTTCTATTCTGGAGCAAAATCTTAAAATTATGACAGCTTAGAATGCAGTATCAGGAAAACAAAAGAAAAGGTAGCATTTAGTAAGTGAAGAATAGAGAACAAAGCAGAATGAGAAGATTTCACCTGCTTACGGCCACTGATAGGAGTCAGGATGCTGAGCTTTATGGGCTGTTCTTCTGTTGTCATATGCACATGGGTAAGAAAATTTAGTCAGTGGTCTTATGCCTACTGTTCTGCAGGGCTGTGCTTTCCCATCAGATAAACACTAGCTTCATTTATTGCTGCTGTGTTTTCCACAAATCAATGCTGTGTCACTTTTCCTTTTCATACCTCTGGTTTTAGCTGTGTACATATGGATTTGGAACGAAAGGAAGTGACTGTTCAGGGGATCACAGTTGTAGCTCCACAGCAATCTGCTGTCCATCTCAAACTCGCCTGATACTTGCAACATCTGAAAGAGGTGCTACAGAAATACTGAATTTTAAAGGTGCTCACGTGAGTATGTGTTAAAAGCTAGCAACTTTTCTTTCAAACAACTGAAACACTGTTAGGTAAGAAAATTATAATCAAATGCTAATAAAATGTATTTATTGTAAAACCAAGAACTCTTGGTCTTTTAGCAGCTAGCTTCCTTGCAATTCTGAATGTGCCTTTACTGAGAAATACATTTTAATAGCACACCAACAGTGTCCAGACAGGAGACTTTCTGATTGCCTTTTGCATAAATAAGTACAGTATTCATAAAAAATCTGGATTGAGAGGGAATACATTATTGTTTAAAACATTTAGAATTTATCTATTTCCTAGCTCAAAAAAGCTCAGCTAATAAATATGAACCCTTTCAATAAGAATCAATATTAATGATGACTGGATTTGTCTAGATTAATGTTTCAAGTGCAGTCACTTGCATGCACTGACATCTCAGAAGATGAGCGCAGGGTAAGTGAAAGGAATTATTAGCATCTTGCTCTACCTGTTTTCATGAAACTTGCTGTCACTTCATTGTCTTTGCTTTCCCTACCACGTTAAATTTGGTTAAGTTTATGCAGTAGGCTCAAAAGCTACTGGGAATGCAAAGGTAGATAGATTTTGGCAGAATTTTGTAGAAGCTTCTTTCCTTGGGGGAACCAAGCTAAAAACATGACATTGCCTTGGATTTGCTCATTCTGAACAACTCTCTGATGCAGACATTATTAATTAAAATATGATAGAGATGACAGGAAAATCATAAGTACTTCTGTTCATACTCTTTCATTTGCACTTCTTAGATGGTATTTGACTTCATGAATAGTCCCTCAGAAAGCATGGTAGCATCAGCTATTGGTATAAGACACTGAGAATCTGCCTTTAGTGTAAACGAAACATGACTCTCTGCAGCTGCCTAAATCCTGTCAATAAAAATGAGATTACAGAGTTGAAACCCTTAAAGTGCTAATGTAATTGGCAAAATTCCTGGAGATTTTTAATAAGACCAGCATTTCACCATAGATGTGTTGGCTCTCCTTGATTTTCAAATAAATTACAAAGCATTCTTATTCATGTTTGTGCTGACTGCTCCTAAGTATTTATGAACAGATTAGGATAGAAATTTTCTGTACTTGTTGCCTACAAAGTCCCTGCAGGTTTGTTTTTTTTTTATTTCAGTAATTCACTGTCCATTTTAATGGTGTGTGACTGGCTATCTTTTCTTCACTGGATATATGTTTCTTCTTAACAGAGACAAGTAATCAGTGAATAGCAAGTAATGTACTTCTGATAGGGATCTGCAGCACTGTCTTAATTAACAAGATTTGAATAATTAGTTGACAGTATAATTTGAGAAGGGAAAAAAGTAAGATGCCATGAAAAGCAGAAATTTATATATTCCCAAAACTTTTTTTACCTGAATACTTCTGAAAATAAGCATATAATGCTTTTCCTTTCTTGTATTTTATTACATCTGTCATTCGGAAGCTTCCCATTTTATTACTCAGATCTTGTATTTTTCTCATCTTAATGGGCTTTCACATATTTGCCATTGTTGCTTTATGTACTTGTAATGTTTATGGACTCACATTATATACCATCTCAATTTATCATTATCATTTGCTGTTTTAAGCATGATGTATTATTGTAAAAGTGGAAGATAAAATCTCCACAAAAAAGCTACCTTTTTACAGCAAATTGAACTTTTTTGTTGCTTTTAATGTTCAAGTATTGCATTTTCGATAATTCTGTATTTAATAAATGTCTGAAGGTAACATTTTAATTTTACCTCTCACTGGCATTTTTTGGAAGCCAGGTAGTGAGACAGATGATGGAAAACAAGATTTTATTTTCAAGGAATGGTAGACAAGTAAAAATAACATTTAACTGCCAGTCATGTCTCTTCAGATAGTAACGCACATTATCCCCTAGCGTTATCACTGTGCTTAAGACACTGGCTGAGTCCTTAGGGAGATCCTCCAGAGATTCAAGACAGTGGTTTTGCCTCTAGTATCACATAGAGCACATGTCAGACACATGTCACCTCTCTCCCTGTGCCGCTGCTGGCAGTGGCAGTGCCTTTCATACCCCGAGCTGGTTTACAGTCCTTTTCAAATCACGCCTGGCGGAACAACAAGGTTTGAACAGCAGGTGAGGGAAAGGGGAGCACAATGAGAGCAGGTGCTGTCACACCAGCCAGCAAAGCCAGGAGTGCACCCACCGTGGCACCACCTCACAACCAGCTTCCAGATGGCAGGTGCCCCCTTCCAGTGTCCCCAGAAGCACCCACCATCCACAGCCCCGGACAGGAAGCCTGGAACTGCTGACATGGCTTTTCTGTGGACAATATGAAATACAACTTGTCTGCTGTTGAGGGAAAAAAACAAAGTGGCTTAATTAATTTAATAAAATGAACAAACAAGTCATAAGGAATACAACTGTCAGCAAATGCGACCTTCACTATTTTTGAAGTCAGCCAACTGCACAGCACCGTCCATGCAGTGACACAAGGAGCAGTGGTTTTATGCCTGCAGCACTGGGAGCTGGGATGCCTTCCTGAATCTCTCTGCTGGCTGCAGGCACCAAGTTTAAGCATGTTTCCTGTCATCATGTCTGTAAAGGAAGACAGATGTATTATGCTATCACTGCAGGGAGCATACAAGGGTGACATTGGGTCTCCTCTCCTGGTTAGAGAGCAGTGTGGCACAGCCCAGGGACATCCAGCCTGCCATGGCACCACTGTGCGCCACTGCTGCCTGCCCTGCTAGGTCCTGCCCTGGGGCTGCTGAGGCATCTGAGAGTGAGCAGCCCCAGGAGGGTTGCTGTGTAACAGCCTCATTCCAGGGGCTTGTCTGCTTCCAGGCATCATGTCCAACTACACGTCCTCTCCAGGTCAGTGTTCCCTCTTGGGCCTGCCTTGCTCAGAGCTTCGTATGTGACTTTGGCTTTCTCTTTGTTCAGCTAGACTAACTCAGTTGGTCAGAGCATAGAGCTAATAACATCACGGTCACAGGTTTCATCCTGGTGTGGGTCATTCACTTAAGCGTTGAACTCATTGATCCTTTTGGGTCCCTTCCAACTCAAAATATTCTGTGATTCTATTACTTGAAAATGGGTCAGCATTCATATGACAGCACAAACAGGATGGCTGTCCCATCTTTGCCACCTTTCTAAAGGTGTAGTGAGGCACAGGTATTTCACCCAGGGATGCTGGAGCCCATCCTCACCACAGCAAAAACCCCTCTCAGATGTGTTTCACCCTTAAGCCCAGCTCACCACTGCCCTTGGAAGAGGAACCCCACGGCTCTTGCAACAGAGTGGATGCTGGAGGAAGGAGTTGCCTCCACCAAAAAAACACGAGAGCTACCCCTGCTCAGGATGCCATTGTGGCTCTGCATCACTTCTGTTCAAAATGCCAGCACAGATTGTTGAGTCCCCGTTGTCTCTGACATCTTGGAATCTGTCATTTAGCAGGTTCTGTGTCCATTAAACACATCCCTTACTGATATCAAGTAGTGTAAGTATTTTACCCTGAGTGTCATGTACTGCTAAGCCTTGCAAGTATTTATTACATCTACACTGTTACTTTTACCAGCTAAGCCTGTCATCTCATCAAAGAATTTTCGACAAGACCTGTTTCCAGGATACTACAGCAGTTATGCATCCAGGCACTTTCGAAAACATGCCAGGTATCTTTGTGCACCACATATCTATAAAATCTGTGTTTCAATCTCCTATAATAGTGGAGATTCAGATCTATGAGGAGCTTTTTATTTTCATTTTTATTTTTAGCTTTTTATTGCTGATCAGGAAGTCTCCCAAGAACCTATTAGATGATAAACAAAATGAAACTATGTTTTAAATGCATAAGCGTCCCCTAACCCTTAATATTAATTACGGATAACCAGCTAACATTGTTAGACATTTATTGAATTCTGAACAACTGAACTAACTAACAAAACAAAACTTAAAAAACCCCAAGCTAGAACAAATAAAAAAAACCCAACAAAACAAACCCAAACAAACCAAATCCCAGACTTATATCACATTTAGCAATTGATTTGGAGGTGCCTAGAAATGTTTTCTGTGTTGGTTGACTGTACAAATCAGAAGGAAGCGTTAATTAAAATTTATATTTGAAAAAAATAGCAGAGAATTAATTTTACTTGAACTTTATGAAGTTAATGATGTAGGTCAGACTAACATAAAGCATCATCTTCAAGGTATTTGACCACATGAATAGCTTAAACTTTGCATTTAATTATAGATTAGTAACCCTGTAAGTCATGCTTAACTTCTTATCAGTCTTGAAATATTTCTTGAATTCCCACTCAGTGACTGACATGTTACGATTCAGTGTGTTTGCAGAATGTATTTTTCAGTCTTGCTAGGCCAGACCAAAAAGCAGGTTGGCATTTAAGTTCAGAACTGCTAACTCGAGACCCAATGTTCAGCCAGCACCTGGTGTTTGTGACTTCTAAGACCTACAAGTTCCTCACCTTTTAAAGTCTTTCAAGAGCCACAGCTCAGCTGCAGCAGTGTCTGGTGGGTTCAACAGTGTGGTAGCAAGGCCTAGAAAATATGTGTGTCAGGGTTCCATTTCAGAACATGAGATGCTGCACAGTTACATGCCAGTATTCAACAACAGAACTTTTAACTATACTCCATCTTTTTTTTTTTTCCTAAAAAGAAGCACTCCTAGCCCATAGACTTCTGTGTAATATCTTTGTATAAACAATACTAGATGTCAGAGGCATTTTTTCCATGGTCTGAGGTGGTTTGAACTCAAATTCCTCAGCTTCTGGGGACATTTCTGCAGGGAATAAAGAGGGAAGAAGCAGAGGTATTGTAAAGCCTGATGGCTGGGACACTCACTGAATGCTGGGTCTCATCCTTCCTGCCATCATCCCTTATGAAGCTTGTATTAAACAGATATTGCATAAAATGTAGGAATGTACCTTGAAACAGGATTGAGACCAATAGCAACTTCACTTCCCCTCTGGCTGTGTCTGAAAAGAGATGAGTGAGCACTGTAAAAGAAAGGATCTCTTTGCCTCATGTGGCAGGCCTGCATGTGCATTTCCTATCAGGGAACAAAGTACCTAAATGTTAAAACTGTTCTGTATGAACAAGAAAAAAAACAGTCTCCTGTGCATTTCATGCATGTATACTCTTGAGTTTTTGTTAAGCAAATGGTACACTTTGTAATAGTATTTTCCTAAGAATCAGTTATCTCTTAGCCCCTTGGTACTTAAAAAGGTTGAAAAATGTTTTTTTGTCACTGAAACCTCTTCCAGTGAAAAGAATTTCTGATGGTCTTTATAAGTAACAGGTTCCCTATTGTAGCACTAAATGTGCTTATTCTGTGTTTGGCTTTCCCCAGCTGTCCATGTCATTTGTAACAGCTCACAGAGTTTGCAACCATATTTATACATTTTACATCCAAATACCTCCTTGGGATTTTTGTCAGGCAAGACTTCTAATATTTTCAACATAGATTTAACATAAGCTAGAGGTCTAGCTTCTTCTATTGAGATGCTGCACCAGCTGATTAGGAAGAATGTGATTGATAAGAGGGGATTGTAGATACTATAAATCGGACTTTTCTTTGCTTCTTTGCATTTTCATTGCCTAAAATACCCCTCGGAAAAGTCATATTTTTACCAAAAAAAGTCTCTCTATTATTTCTTTTTCCGAGCTGCTAGGTGTGTTTAAACAATACAGGTATTGTGGGTGAAAGATATCAGGTTTTCAGGCAATTAGATATAATGCCAGCAAGTACAACTACTTCTTAATTTCCCCTTATACTTTTCAGGCTTTGTAGATTCCCATATGAAGGACAAATCTACTTTAATCAACAGATAGAAGCCAGCAGAAAAAAAGTACTACAACCTGCTGCTATTCCATCCGTTTCATTTCCTTTCTTAGGAGACTTGAGTGCCAGCCATGTAGATCTTCACCTTTCAGTTAAGTCTATCTAAGGGTTTCTAAACAGTTATGATATAGCCTTCATTTCAGTTTTCATGTTTTTCTTCTTTTCATGTTTGTGCTCTGTATTAGCTCAAAAACCCTTTTGCGTGACAAGGCATTTGTAAACTTACATCTTTCTCCTAATGCACTGGGTTTGGAGTCTCTTCTTTCTTTAGTCTGCTGAAGGCAGCCTATCTTTCTCAGCAGCTTTTCCTAGAAATCACTTCTTCTAGCTTGCCTTATGTTGCTATTTTTGTCCTTTGGCAACCACTGCCTATTTCAGAGGTGACAATATTGTGGGAGAAAAGACTAAATATTCAAATAAGTTTCAGAAAGGAAGCATCTGATATGGCAATGTTGGAACTTTACAAGTGTAGATTTTCTTTTTCACTTATTACTTCCTTTTCCACTGTGTCTATCATCATTTGTTTATCATTAGTTGGCTAATTTAGAGTTTAACTGTGCTTGAACGGAGATTTTGGACAGAGGAGAGCTGAGTGTTAACATGATTCTGGTAGAATCAATATATCCTGAGCTTCTGTGATGTATACTCTCAAAGCTTCCTTTTTTAGAAAACATACTGACCTGCCTGTGATGTTCTGTTCTAATTCTGCTGGATGAAGTGGCAGTAGCCATTGCTTCAAATCATTAGTCTTCATTTGAAAGAGTGGGGATGCATATTGATAGTTTTAATCACCTTTGTGGCACCAGGGAGGCAGAGCTGTAAAAAGTGATGCTTTTTTTTTTTTTTTTTGTAATGCTGATAGAGAGAGGAGAAAAGAATTTCACTGTGTCATCTGGTCAAGCTCTCTTAAGCCCACCAAATACAATTACTGCTATTGGTCACATACATTTTGAATGGATCCTGAAATCACAGGTGTGGAGCAGTTAATGTGGGCTGGAGGCTGCTGCAATAAGGATACTTTAGAACCTCTACCACATAATGCATATTGTTATCATTATTTACATACATGTATTTACTGTTCAGGTACTAAGACGAGGAACATTTTTAGTATATGCGACACAGCCTGTGTAAGAAAAGTACAAATCTTTCCTTTTTTTTTCTTTAACAGAATTATCTGTAAATGACATTAGAAATTTCACAACTTTTTTATCTCCTTGGTGTATGCACAGGAAAAAAAAATAGGCAATATTTATTTTGATGAAAATACACACATATAATGTCTTCTAAATAAAAGCATTTGGTATGTGCCCTAAATGCTATCTGATGGTGTTCTAATTTTGTTGAAAGAAGTTTAAAATAAAAATTAAAAAAAACACCCCAAACTCAGATACACCTGATTAACAGTGGAACAAATGGTTTTGCTACACATGCATGTATTACTATTTAAAGGCTGGCCTTTTAGTACAACTGGACAGCAATAGTTCCCATTAGCTTTAGAGAGCAGATCAACCCATTTTAAACATCATAAGCATCTCTTCCAGACAGAAATTCTTGCTCCTGGAATAAAAATTAGTATTAGGATATCAGTGTACTGGCAAGCTAAATATCTAAAAGAAAAATCCACCCAGCTCATTATAGCAAGCAAGATTTCTCTAAATTAGCAGTAAAGAAGAAATTGTCTGGTTTGGGAAGAATAGATATTGAAAAAACTGAATGAATCCTATGGCTGAATGAACTGGTTTTGATTTACATTTAAGATTCTGTTGGATCTTCACTGCGTGCCTTCACATCACTTCTTGAGGACCAGAAAGATAACATGCAGCATCTCTTTTTTTGTTAAGACATACTGTTTGGAAATAAATTAGAAAGGCCTGAAAGGGAAAATTCATCTGTATGCTATGTGCAATCGTTAATCGTGAGAGAGGGAAGATAAATGAACTAAAACAAAGATATATTTTTTGAGGATGTTAAATCAGTAGTGTGCAAAAGGGGCAATTAGTAGTATTTTTCTAAGAGCAATTTAGATTAAATAGCTGCTGTATGCTATTTTTATTCCATGCCTGAGTTGTCTCTAAAGCAATTTTAAGAGAGCATATATTCTGGTAGCCTGAGTTTTTGAAACCAAGGTAGAAAACGACTGTAGCCTGTTGCAGGCATAATGCTCTAAACACTCATGTGCTATTAATAGATTAAGTGGGCAGGAATTTCCTACCCACTGCAGTTTTTCTCTATTTTATTGTTTACAGTGGTTGATAATTTGCATTTTATGACATTTCATAATATATGCTCCCAATTACAGGAAAATAGGATTTATTTTTCTTTTTAAACAGAATTAGTGTTGGTTTATGTGGTAAACATCCCAGCAAAATTTCCCCCTTCTCTCTGTGCTCCAGGTCTCTTGCCACATTCAATACCATTCTTTTCAGCATAATCCTCATTAGTTTAAAGTCCAGCTTTTCTTCTGCTACAGTGAAAACTCTGTGCTGAAACAGCTTGAGGTTTTTAAAGACAGTTCATGTGTTTGGTTTTCTATGTGCCTATTTGTAGCTTAAGCTAGTAGATTTGAATACCTGTGCCACCATATTCATAATATTATACAACAGACATTGAGTTAAAAATTCTATTTTCTGCATGGACAAGAAAATGTAATGGTCTTCTATACCAATTTCACTTCCGCTAGTCCCCCTTATTGCTTTATGATGTTGCACCAGCAGTGTGACTGTTATACTGATGAACACCTTCTGTTTACAAAGGCTAGAAACTTTGCATTTGATCTTTTGTGTACCTCTCCATTTTGATTCCATGAAAGGATTTAGTAAGTTACTGGTAAAATCCCAATTTCCTGGTTTCATTCTTCCTTTTGAGAAAGGCATGACTGGCATGATGACCACCCATCAAAATCTGTCTCATGTTGAAGTACCCTCCATGCTATAAATTTATAAAGCTACTGTACCATCAGCACTGCTCAAATCTTGTCTGACAATCTTCTTATCAAAGTCATTGATTGCATAAGAAATAACCAGTGTTTGAGCATAATACAGGGCCAAGTTCTTCTCAGTATAATGTTAATGTTTTCTTGACTGGGTCAGGTTAGGCTACATTCAAACTATTAGAACTTCTGTTCTAATGTTGCTAAATGTGTAGGGAAAGAAGTGACTTCAGGCTGGACCCTCAAAAACTATAGACACTTGCATGTTACTATTAAAGTGGACGTTGCAAGACTAAAAGCATACCTGGAAATCTACCAAAGCTTGACTGCTTTTGGTTCTCCAAACAAAGACCACAGATATCTGCCTTTAAGAAGATGCTTAATACTGTGACTTGGCAAGCATCAAAGCACACCAGATGCGATTTTTGCAGGTTACTTGTGGCAGCACATGCTAGGTCAAGAATTTGCACAAGTTTAACACTATGAATTGCACTTGTGATGCAAAGAGCCCTGTGCAGATTTACAGATCTGCTACTTGCACTGGATGTTCAAGTTTCTTCATGAGTTCTGTCATTGATTTCCTTTATGCCTTAAGGAAGCATTTTGATTCCTTATAAACAGTTTTAAGTAGTGAAGGGGGGAAGGCACAGGTTTGCTTTCTTTTCTAGATAAACTTCACGAAGCAAGTAATGGTGGACGAATTAGATAGTGTTAGTCATAAATAATGTCTAACTTTGGTATCTGAGAGCTCTGCAGTAAAAGAAAACCTGCCCATATGCACTGGGGGTGGAGAGAGAAGGTTTTATAACAGATTTAAAATTAGAAAACAAAATGGCCTGATTAACAGCAGTAGGAAGAGTTCTGCAGAGGATGAGGGGAGAAATTAACGGATGACATTCAAAGGCAGCTGTGAAGTATGAGAAGCTGCAGTACGCGGAGGTAGTCAAATCTAGCAGTACAGAGAGTTCTGAATGATGCTGGATTAAATCAAAAAGTCTGAGTGAGGGGATCTTTCAAGTGGTGGATCGTAGCTAAAAGGTGGATCACCTCTGCTTACACAGACAGTAAGCCAGTAGATTCCATCCTGAACTAGAGTACTATATTAGTATTAGAAGCAGCTGATATTTAGGGGATGTGTAGAAAGATATTTCAAGCAAACTGATAATGGTTTTAGCATGTGCTGGTTTTTTTTTGGAAACAGAGTGAGCCCCATCATTTTATACTTCAGAAAGCAAATGTAATTCACACATTTGCTATTTCCATCTGAGATTATATCTTTCCATAAATTCCACTTACCTTGAAATAAGGCCTTCACAAAAGTGCTTTCTAAGGGTTAGAATCTGGATACATAATGCAGGGAATGTGGACAGGCGGTGTTGCAGAGCTGCGTTAGACAAACTTTGAGCCTTATTCAGGATCCTGTATGAGGCTTTCCTGCAGGCAGCTTTGCAGCAAAGGATCCTCCACAGCGATAATGTGGACTGCACCCTCTCCTCTCGATGCCCCGGACCTACCCTTACTGCCAACAGCTCAAGGAGGCAACAGAGCATGCTCATCGCCAAAGCAGCCTGATGGAGGAAAGTTACAAGTAATTACAAGGCAAAACTAAATGTACACAGACACATTGTAAAGGCCTCTTCATTTCTAAATACATTATGGCTTTCAGTGGATAGACACTCTACCAATAAATTCTCTCTTTATAGCAGAACTGTAGGAAACACAGCATTTTTTTGTGATAGACCAGTCTGCCTTCCAGTGAACTATTCTGATGAATGTGGTTGAATCCAGCAGTTATCTCCACAAATGACAGGAGAAATCATACAGGTTTTTTTCATAATAGGTATGACTAAGTAAAACAAGAAAGTAGATCACTAATTAGAGAATATTGAATCCTACCATGAAATTACATCTGCTCTTGTTTTCCCATATGTAACCATATCTAACATATCTAATCATATGCCTATGCAACCATATCTAACACCTAAATATGGATGCATTCTAATCAATTTTTCTTGGTCATGAGTATATTCCTCCTTGATATCCAATATTATTACTTTTTGATTCATAAAGAAATAGCAGTTCCAATTATTCTGGCTATGAAATTAAAATTATATTCATCCACACCTCACCTTTTTTTCCTCCCCTTAGGATTTCTCATTGTTTCTTCTCTTTTCTCTCTAGTAAATCTAGATTTCATATATGAATACTGATAAAACTTGATTCAAGAATTCAAAAGCTTTTTTTGCACCCAAGTTACCTGAAGACACACAACTGGTCCAGATTCATGAAGGCAAATGGACTTAAGTTCAGCCAAGACCAGTAAATAACTGATCTTGAAGTAGATGCTTCCTGTACACATTTTCATGGAAGGCACTCTTAATTGTTCATTCAAATGCATTTAGAAACTCCTTTTCTCTTGTGCATTTACACCATTTTTGCACCTCTCTTTCATGATTTCACTACTATTTTCTAAAGAATCAGTAGAATACTATGGCTTACGACTGACTATCCCAATACAATCCAAATACTGTGACTGTATCTTTTCATTTTCACCTTTTCATCAGATACCTTCTAAGTTCAACTCATAATCAGAGCTTCAATTGTAGATACTAAGTCATTGTTCAGCCTATCTAACCTTCTGTTTTGATTTATTATTTGATAATCAGAGCAATTCTTATGTGACTTAATATATTCGGTTGAGATAGGATACTTAATACTTCAGTAATGTAAATGGTTTCATTATTTAAATGAAATCCTAGTTTAATGGCAGTAACATTTTCATATTGAACATACATATTAGTAATTTCTTTCATTTTTAGACGTTGAATGTTTCATACAAGGACCATAATTACTTTGTATAGTAATATTATTCCATACCTTTGGCAAAGATGTTTCCATTATGAACATTTAACTTTGGCTTGTCAAGTGCCATCTCAGTTTTGTATTTTGGTTTTGTATTTTGTTCAGATACATTCTGTCTGCATTAATATGCTGCTGTCAGCTGATCATGGTTTTGATCATTTTGCAGGTTATTTGAAGATCTTATTACCAGTAATAGAAAAAATTTAGATTTACTTTTTAGACGCAGGATGCTAGAGACCCATTTTTAAAAACATGACTTCTCCAGATAGCCTGTCATCCTTTTTATTTTTCAGAAGAATTATTTTTATTACTACAGTTTCTTTTTAATTTTTGAGTTTTCCATGTTAAAAGAACACAGAGGAATTTGGCAGCAAAATATGTCACGTCATATTGCACATTCAACTCATATGATTTTTCTGGCTGGTTTAACTAGTTGTTTTGAGGCCTTCTGGTTTTCAGGTTTTCTGAAGTTTCCCTGGCATGGGGTTCTTTGTTCCTGAGTTTTAGTGCTTGAATCAATTAGATCTGAGGAAAGATTTCTCAAAAGACTGGAGATGGGATTGCAAGTGTAAACCAACACTGTAACTCACTGAGAGAGAATTGCAATGGTTGTCTTTCACTGTCTAAATGTCAACACATTTTAATAAAAAGACATTTGCTTGGCTTAGTATTGAATACTTTTTTGCTAAACACTTAGCAGCATCAGAGGAAATAAACTGATATGGTCTATTATCTACATCTCCTTTGAACTTAGTAAAAACTTAAGGACTTGTATGTAACCTCATAATGTGTTTAAGTATAAAGAGTGTGTACATATAATAATTTGCTTAGCTGTTGTGATGAAGATGACAAGGCATTTGGAGGAAGCTTTACTACACAGTATGTATCTTTTAATTTGATAATGGTTTCTCTGCAGAATATTAATCACTGTTGTAGACATCAGGATCTCAGTACTCCAAGGTAGTAATGACCTCCATGCATTGATTTTCTGAATATCTATTTTTGTTCTTTAGTGCAAATGCTGTTTTTAGATAATTGCACAGCTGTAACGAACATGATCAAAATGTAGTGATTCTGACATTTCTTAGGAGGTAAATCCATACCTCAGTCATGTATGATGTGGAATTTTTTTTATCCTGGAGTGATCTGTGTTTAGTGTGAGCTGTGTTTAGTGACAGCTGTGCTGTTAGCCACCTGTAGTACTTAGATAGTGAGTACTTAGTGTCTCCTCATTTGCTATCAGGTCAAGCTGAACTAAACTTACTGTCAACTTTTTCCTTTCTAATTCTATTTTCCACATTGCGTGACACTGCATAGTAAATATTCCACCATCTCTGGATGGCATTTCTGTAGCTCATACAGTATTATTCAAGTAGAAGTCCTGACCCAAAGGTGCCAGCAACTTCAAGTACGAATAGAAAAATCTGCTGGGGAAAAGGGGGCTTTGTCCTTGTAATGGAGCTGGAGCAGAGTCTTTGGAATCTGAATGCATCTGGATCACCACGCAAAGTTCGAGCTGGTGTTGCAGCGGAGGCGGGCTCAGTGCGAAGAAGGGGCCGTGCCCAGCTCAGTGCGGGGAAGGGGTCGTGCCCAGCTCACTGCAGGCCGGGGCCATGCCCAGCTCAGTGCGGGGAAGGGGTCGTGCCCAGCTCGGTGAGGACAGGGCCATGCCCAGCTCAGTGCGGGGAAAGGGCCGTGCCCAGCTCGGTGCGGGGAAAGGGCCGTGCCCAGCTCGGTGAGGACAGGGCCATGCCCAGCTCAGTGCGGGGAAGGGGTCGTGCCCAGCTCGGTGAGGACAGGGCCGTGCCCAGCTCGGTGCGGGGAAAGGGCCGTGCCCAGCTCGGTGCTGGCCGGGGCCGTGCCCAGCTTAGTGCGGAGAAAGGGCTGTACCGAGCTCAGTGAGGGCACAGGCGCCGAGACCAGCTGGGTGAGAGGAACGGGCCAAGCCCTGCTCGGTGCGGGCAGGGGCTGAGCCCAGCTCTGCGGCTCCCCGCCCACCTCCGGCGGGGCCGGGGCTGGGCACGGCGCCGGCTCCTGCCCGCCTTGGGCGGTAGATGGTGCTAGATGAGAAGTGAAGATGCCGCTCAGGAAGCCTCCCGTCAGAAGCTGCCGCTCAAAGTCGGGATTAAACACTCGGCGGTTTCCGTGTTTTGTTTCTTTACCTGTTGGGATCTTTGGGGTGGGAACATTGAAAACTGAGGTGGGTGAACTTGAGGGTGGGGACGGGTGAGAGATAAAACGTCGGTTGTTTCCCAAATACAGTTTCTGTAGCGATAGAAGGTTGCAGCGAATCAGCAGGGCAAGGCCATCTTTCTCAGTGGGAGAGAAAAGAAGATGCAGGCATTGCACAAAACGGTGCTGCTTCAGAGCAGATTTGTTTGAAAGAGCACTGTCAGCTTGTAAGTCGCTGAGTGTATGTCTGGGCTTGACTGAAAGCCTTATGTCTTCAGATTAATTTAAGGTAAGACCTCCCAGCTGAGTGAGGAGTAGTTACACAAAGTTTGCGTTCCAATTTGCCAGCTGTAGCAAAATAACAAAATGTCTTTCTGCCTAAAAACTTACTGATTAAATTATGTAGTACAAGTGTATGAAACAATGTACATTAGTAGTATTCACTTTCTTTCAGGGTTAGAAGTAAAATTGCAAGAATTCCTTCAAAATCAGTGATCCCAATTACTGTACAGTGGCACAATTCCAGAAAAGAAAGAAAACAGTCTGTATTAGTTTTATTACTGCGTTACCTTTTGGTTTTGTTTCTCTTTTCTCCTTTCATCTTCTCCAAACTTCATACTATGTCTAGATCATTTACTCATCCTCAGCCTTAAAATTTGTGATGAAATGTGCAAAAAACTAGCTTGGTAAGATATTTCCTTATATTATTTTACCTATAAAAATATTCATCACCTGTAAAATCAATCTTCATATAGGCACTGACGGATAAAATGAAAAGAAGCTTCTTCTTCATGAAATTAATTATTTCCCCTAGCTCTGTAGCTTTCTGATGCTGCAATACACAATTAAATTATTCTGAATTGACAGTGTTTAGTGCAAACAGGAATACTGATAATCTACAGCAGCAGCTGCTTTAGAAAATGTAAGACATACTGAAATAAGATAAATTCTATGTGTGCTTTTCTTGAAGTTGGGTGTCAGTACTTGCAGAAGTAAATGGGTAATATTGAACACGGGTATAATATGTTTTAAAACCATAATGCATGAAACATTAGAATTCTAGAATGCAGTATTTTTTGCATCTTCTGTAATATAATAGCTGTTATCCTGAACTAAAATATGATTTGACATTGGCAGAACAAGTTGCTCTCAGACTCTAATAAGGTCATGACTGGATGCAGTTCTACATAGACACCAGTTCTATAATGCCTAATAATTATATATACTGTCTGAATGCACAATTCTGTGCAGCCTACGTTTTAAGGCCACATCTGGAAAAGGTTTTATAATATTCTTGTCAGTGGAAATAGTGTGTTTCTAAAATTGGTACAGCAACCTTGAAGTAGAATGTGCAGGAGATAGCACTGAGTTGAGAGTCTGCTTTGTTAATATAAAAAATTATAATAATGAGCAGAAAAAAATCTTCAGTCTGTGACTTACGGTCTTTTGAAAGTATTCTTGATAATTTTTAGAAGAGCCTAAGAGGTTTCATAGTCTGCCCTGCTTTTGGGGTAGACTTGTTTCAGCTTTCTACTTGCTTCTTCTGCAGTGTCTTGCAACATCCTACTTGTTTTCTTGGGAGAGATGCTGGGAAGATATTTGTGCTTAAAAAAATACTTTCTAAATATATCAGAATTTGTGGGGAAAAATGTAAACACATCTGTGAAATTTTTTTTCCAAACATTTCATTAATTTTTTTTTCCTCTGATAAAGCATTAAAATGACAAGTACATTTGCACAGCCCTTCTCAAAATCATTCCAGCAGTCATTCCTCAGGAAAGAAAGCTAGGCTTAGAAGGGAGAGAGGGAGGAGGGAATGCAAGTCATAGCTATAAAATTTATATTCTTTACATGCTGACTTATTATGACTCCAGTCTGCATTACATGGTATTTTTGTGGGCAAGATACTACTCTATTAATCCTGCATAATGCCAAGTGTAATAACACTCAGCATTACCTAATGGAAAGGTTCCTTAACAAACTGTGCTTTGAAAATGGTTACATTACATGCAAAGAATTGTAGAGGAGAGAGATAGATGAGAAAGAGGGAATGTGACATTTGCTTTTACCTTCCAAGATAAACTGATTAGGTGACTCTTAATATGTTGTCTGAATAACAAAAAGTCTAAGCTTGGCTACAGTGTAGGTAAATAGAAATAATTTCAAATCACAGAGGGGTTTATGTGGGGAAAAAAAAAATGGAAGTTGAAATAAATCTTCCCCAAATTTTGCCTTACATTCAATAGCTGCAGACATGACTGTTGCATTGAAGATTTAAAACTAGAATATGATCAGACTTAAAAGCAAATATGACAATATCTTGTGCAATGTCTTAATAATGCCTTGGAAAAATGTTTTAATAGTAGTCATGTCATTTCTTTGGTCTGCTGTAAAGATAAATTGTTTAACTGAATTCTTTGTGAGTAGATTGAAGGTTTATGCCAGGTATAATTTTCAGTGTTAGATGATTTAGCAGGTTGCTGTACTTTAATTTTAATAGAGGCCATATGGCTCATCTTTAATGTCTGAACTGGGTGTGACAAATTCGGTGAGGAGTGCTTGAGAAAAGTGAAGATCAAATACCTTGTTTAATAATACAGTAGGAAGAAACAGCTGCAGCTGAAAAGTGCCTTACCCATTGACAGCTCGAGGTGGAACAGCAATTGTAATTTTGGTGATTTTTAGCTAGGAAAAACCTCTAGTTTGTTTCTTTAATATTGCACAGGCCTTAGACCTGTCCCTGCTCAGTGTTTCTTTTGAGTTTACTGATCACATTGAGTAAACTTTTATTCCTTATTGGTATTCCGACTTCTGAATATCTTTAAAAGAGACCCTTGCAAAACTTAAACTTATAATATTGACTCAATAAACTTGCCCTAAAGGACCAGCCACTCTTTCATTTCTTCTTCTAAGTGTTGGTGTTACATGAAAAATAAAGGTCTGCTTATATTGAGGAATTCTCTGTATGCTGTCCTGAACATTTTCAAATAAATGCAAAACAGCAATGCTGTCACCATGTTTTCTTGCACCAGCCTAAAATTTCAAGTTCTTAGATGCAAGGGAGAAACTATGGCAAACTTTATGAAGTAAAAAACCTGTATTTTCTTCATGTTCTTACTGGAAGTTGCTAAGAGAATGCCTGCCAAACTAATTTGAAAATCTTGTGCAGTTTTCTGCAAGGGAAAGTTTTTCTGCTTTGTTTCAGACAGGACGATCTGCTGTAGTAAGGCTATCTGTTAAATTGCAGAATTCAGAAATACTTTCTGGGCTTGAGACCAAAGGCATACCTTTGCTATTTAGTGCTGAAATGTATGGCAGAATCACCTTACACACTCACCTTGGAACCGTATATTTGGACCAAGTCCTTTCTCTGAACAGCTCTGAAACCAGAGCTAGGTTTGCATACACAGCACTCACATTCAATTATTTTGATATAGCCTAAGATGATTTGCATTTCAGAGCAAGCAAACACTAGCAGGTGTTACATCTACATGAAGTACCCTGCTGAAAGATGATGTTGTACCTCTGAAACACTGACGAATCCTCTACAGCATTCCTCTGAGCTCGTGCATTGTACCTTTTGCTAGAGAGGAACAATGGTACCGAAATATCTGAAGTGTATTCCACATCCAAAGTAAATTCTCTATTCCATCTGCCACACAACTATTTCTCCTGCTAATGCTGAAGATAAACAAATAACAAATTAGGAGTCTGTGGATGTACTCTTAAAGATTGACTTTTGCCATGGGTCTCCAGTAGAAGAAAGAAAAGACCCATGGTCCTCTGATTCCTGTTCCCCTATCTAATTCTAGGATTTGTCTTCCTTCTCTCCTTTTTCACATTTTTCCATGTGGAAGTATATCCTTTCCTCTGTTCTTTCTGCAACAGTGTTGGTTTTGATAATGAGATTGCCCTGTGAATCTGAATGTGCTTTTAATCAGGTGCAGTATTATTTTTATCCTCCTCTTGAAAGTTGACTCTGTATGAATTCTGCCTACATTCTTCCAGAATTCTTCAAATACTTCTAGAACATGTTGACCTATTTACAAATCAATAAAACTCAAAAAGAAAAATGCTTAGCACATCATGAAATGATTCAAAATGTTCTTTTACTTTTCTCAATTGTGCATGTTATTCTTCCCTTTTAAGCATAAAACTTTTGCATGTTGATCTTTTGGATGGCTATAGACTTGAAAGATTCAGAGATCAGAATATCAAACTGATTCAATCCAATGTGTTGGCAGAATAAATATGGTTTAGGTTTAACACCATGTGAGCCTCTCAGGATTCCTTCTTATAAACATACATAGAAAGGAATTTGGATCCTTTTATTAATAATCTTACTAACTGAGACTTCAGATCCAGCAAATCTTCAAATGAAAATCTAAATCAATAACAATAATCTGAAGTATATTCTATGTTTGAGGAACCTTCGTGCAATCCTACACTGGTTATAGGATAGCTGGTTGGTAGACCAGTCTCTAGGATATAAGAAAAATAATATTTAATTGCAGAAAACTCTTTTAATGGCTTTTTTTCTTTCCTCTCTTTTGTTTTAAACAAAATACTCACAAAAGGAATAAAGGAAAAACTACACTTCACCCTTAACACGTATGAAGACTGAAGCTGAGATCTTCATGGTGTCAGAAAAGACATTTAAATTTCTCTGGAAAAGCTGGACTCTGTGCCTCAAACTTGTGATCTAGTCTAGACATATAAATGATGGGAAAAAATATTGGTCCAGTAGTGTTGTGCTACTCTGCACAGTTAATGTGGGCTAAGGAAACATGCCTCTTATTTGTAACCTGGGATTATTAGTTTCATCGGTATTAATACACCAGTTACAATCAGGCTAACAGTCATAGTCAAAATGATCTATTTATTACCAAAAGAGACTGATTAAAAATAGAAAATTTTTTCTTTCTATGAAGAGCAAAAGGTTCAGCGGTCCATGAGATGCTATCTTGTCTCACTGGCTATTATAAACTGAGTGCTGCTTTTCATAACTCAGTAACTTTACTTTTTTTCACTCACTATATTTAGGTATATAAAAATAGCCCGAAGTACATCCTATTATTTAGTAGTGTTTTAAATCCTGGGTTCTTCGCCAGGGGGTTTTTGATGTTGATAATGGAGGTTTCTTCCTCTGTTCTGGGTCGGTTGGGATTATTTTTTGTACTTTTACTAACACCTTCCACAGGGGGTTTTGTGGGTTTTTTATGGTATTACTGGCCTACAATTCTTTGGATTTACCCTCAAAATTTTTACTTTATTAGTTCCCAAGGTACATTTATAGTAATCAGTAACTGATGATTGATTATGTGTTTAAACCCACTTGGTACCTAGAATGAATCTGTTCCTGCACCTTCAGGGTCTCTGCTATCAGCCTGTGCTTATATGTCAATGCACAACTTTATCATTCCAAGACCACAAATAGTTCTGCACGGAATAATTACTATTGTTTATTCTTAGTTAAGAATGTATCACATTTATAATGTTTGTAATCATTATACAGCATGATTACACTAAAGCTTAAAGTAAAGTAGGCAGTAGTCAGTGATCAATTCTGTTACACATTTAGGTCTTAAAGCTAAAGCAAGCTAAAACAAGAGAAACTGAGATAATCTGAAGTGTCCTGAGACCTCTGTTATTAAGTTAATGCAAATCTTTTTGCCTGTTACAAATAATGGCAATACCGTATTTTTTGGGCTGCAGTATCACAGAATATGCCAAGTTGGAAAGGACCCACAAGGATCATGGAATCCATCTTAGCCCTGCATAAGACAGCCCCAAGAGTCACACCCAAGAGCATTGTCAAAACATTTTGAATTCTGTCAGGATTGGTGCTGTGACCACTTTCCTTGGGAGCCTGTTCCTGTGCCCGATCACCCTCTGGGTGAAGAACCTTTTTCTGATATCCAGCCTACACCTCCCTTGGCAGAACTTGGCAGAACTTGGGGCCATTCCCTCAGGTCCTGTCACTGTTCACCACAGAAAAGAGATCTGCCCTTCCTCTTCCCCTCACAAGAAGTTGTGACTGCAATGAGGTCTCCCCTCAGTCTCCTCCAGGCTGAACAGACTGAGTGACCTCAGCTGCTCCTCACACGGCTTCCCCTCAAGGCCCTTCCTCATCTTTGTTGCCCTCCTCTGGATGCTCTCTAATAGTTTAATGCCTGACTCATGAACCGACTGCTCACCCATCACATGATATTTATCCACCTGTGTGTGGAATGTTTTGTCTGGAAGGATCCTGTGAGATACAGTATCAAAAGCTTTGCTGAAATCCAGAAAGATCTAATCAAGTGACTTCCCTTGATCCACAAGGTGGGTTATCTTGTCATAAAAGGAAACCAGGTTTGATAAGCAGGACTTCTTTCTCATGAAGCTGTGCTGTCTGTGACCAGTGACTGCATTGTCTTTATGGTGTTTTCCAATACCTTCTAGAATAACCTTTTCTATAACTTTACCAGACACTGAAGTGAGATTGACAGGTCTGTATTTTCTGGGGTCGTTCTTGCTCTCCTTGAAAATCAAAACGTTTGCCAGCTTCCAGTCAGCTGGGACCTCTCTGGAATCCTGAGACTGCTCAAAAATCATTGAGAGAGGTTTTGTAATGACATCACCAAGCTCTTTGAGGATTCTTGGATGAATCCCATGAGGTCCCATAGATCTGTAGGGATCCAGCTGGAGCAGCAGATCCCACACAATTTCAGATTTAACTGGGAGTTGGTCATTCCTGTAGTCATGGTCCTCCAGTTCAGGGTCCTGAGATCCCCTTCGTGCATCATCCATATTGAAGACAGAGGCAAAGAATGCGTTAAGTACTACTGCCTTGAAAATGTCCCTGTCTGTGAGGTGTCTGTCCTGGTCCTGTAATGGGCCAATGTTATTTCTACATTGATTTTGCCACTAATATATTTGAAAATACTCTTTTTACTGTCCCCCACATTTTTGGCCATCTTCAACTCCAGTTTGAGCTTTGTCCACACAGATTTAATTTACATAAATTACGGTGGCAAGCAGCATTTGTAGCAGCATCAGTAGTCTATCTGATAACTATTTGTTTGGTAATATATTTAAGGATGGACAAAAAATGTTTAAAAATACGTCATCATGGTATTTTTTGCAATATTTTATTAGTTTTGTACATACAGATCACATTCTAAAAATTTGCAATTCAGTTGTTGTGTTTTACTCCAAACTGAAACTTGAAACAGTAGTTTCCAAATCAGGATGAATACTATTAATATTCATTGATTATGCACTTTAGTTCATGTTTATTGGCCACTTTTAAGTAAAACAGACACAAGTTTTGGTTTCAGAAGTAATAGGAATATTCCTATAAAAATGTAAGATTTTAATATGGAATGGGACTTGTACTTTGGGCTATTTTTATATCTCCATATATGCATATTTAGCAAGTGATAAACCAGAAAATTTATTGAGTTTTAAAAAGCAGCACTTAGAGTTTATAATAGGTGGTGAGAGAAGACAGTGTCTCATGCACTGCTGAACTATCTGCTCCCTTTCTTGTCAAGGAAAAGCTTTTACTGAGTTATCAGAACATTGGCTTTATTTAGTAAAATTGTTCACATGCTACTTTAATTAGGTTATAACTTAAAGGTACAAAAATTCCCTGAAAATTCTTTTCAAAAGGATTGTATCTTAACAAGATTTTCATGACATAATTACAAAAGATTAAATATGCAAGCCAGAATGATGTGAGTATGCATTTAGATGAGTAGGTGTTGTCAGAGAAATCAATAGAATTGTTCTTCAGGGTGAGCTTCAGTAGATCAGAAGTTTGAAATATTTTATATTTTGTGCACATCACCTACAACCCCATATCCCATATGACACCCACTTGACACTCTGCCTTAGACCAACACATGCAGAAGGTGAACTGATACAAGCATAAAGCACTCCTCTGTGAGTTTTGTGCTAGTAGGGGCTGCAGAGCTATGCCCTACGTGTTCAGATAATCCAATGTGAAATTACACCATTTTTTCAAGTGAAGTGTTACCCACATGACAATTATATCAAATATATTGCTAAAAATTACCACAAATGCTAAAGGAGATTGAATTATGGTTGCTATGGAAACTGTAACATGCAGCTTCCTGACTTGATGCGTGCAAAATTTCAGCATTAATATCACGCTGATACATATTTTCACTTTTTTTTTCTTCACTTGAATAGGTGAAGATAGAGGTTGTGTGTAATAGTATATCAATTCAAGTTATATAGCTCTGTCATACCATCTGGTATTTTTTGTTAGTTGCAGAGTACATGTAGAGGTTTACAGATGCTTTACTATATTAATGCTGCAGTGAAAAATTAAATGTTCTATGCATATGTTCTGTAAAACGGAAGGAAGATGATCTACCCACGTAGTGTATTTTATAGAAGGGTCAGTGGATGATCATGGATATACAGAAAAGTACCCTACATGCAAAACAAGGATCATGGAGCCCGGTAAAGCCAAATAAAAAGGGTGAAATTTATTGCACAAATGGTTATAATCCTTGAGTTAATTTGATTCTCGAGTCTTGTCACTGGGATTTGTGCGCAGCCACTGTAAAGTGCGTACTCTTTCCCAGGTAGATGGCTATGGGATGTGAGGTGTGAAAAATGTGTCATATAAAAACTTCATGGTGAGACCCAGTGTGCTGAGAATCAGGTTATTTCCCCGTGCAGAAGAGCACAGCAGCATAGCTGTGGCTGAGGTGATAGTGTTGAAGCAGCTCCAGCACCAGATACCATTTGGGCCTACATGCTTCAAGCACAGGTGATTTCCACTTTGTCAGCTCTAGCACTGAGCTTTGTGTTATTATCACTAGCTCATTACTAGTACCTTATGTAGATAATTTGAAGCTTCTTCAGATTGTCTGTGTTGCACTGCACTAACATGACTGTCCAGCATGCCCTGGAGTACTAATAAATTCAAAGATAATAAAATACTTAGGAAACATGATACAATTTGAGATTGTTTTTCAGGATCTCCAGGGCTTGTGGCTTGTTGCTAGGAGAGCAGAATACCTTTTAGTGACAAAAAAAAAAAAAATTAAGTACATCTTGAGAGAATGACAGAAAATGTGGATGGAGTAGAATGGGGAACCACAAAATTACATTTCTTAATGTGACTGTATGTGGAAGTACATTACTGGAGCTTCCAAGACAGAGGTTGATAAATGATTAAAGCCTGGACTAGGGTTGATTGAGTGAGCAGTTTCCAATTGTGCTGTCTTGGTAGTAATGTTTTTGTATGATATAGTATAGACAGAGATCTCCATCATTTTTAATCACTTTGTATGACCTTGCAATATTACACAACAGTGCTTTAAAAAAGTACTTCAGGTTATTGTCTATAGAGTGGAGTTTACTAGATCTGGCTTTACTTCTTCACTTTCCTCCCTCATTAATGTTTACCTGTCCAAGTAAGTCTCAGTGTCAGTTGTCTCTGCAAGTGGAAGCTGGAATGTAAAAGCTCTTTTAATACCTGCCAAAGTTACTAAAAGTAACTGCACAAAATTCTGAATATTCAGTCTGTAGTAGGAGAGCATGAAAGCTACATGGAGAAACCTCATTTTTTCTTCTGTGCCATGGCATGTAATTTCATTAGCATATAGATTTTATTTTGTTAGAGCAAACTTGTAAAATAATGACCTTGTTTAATAAATAATGAAACTGAATGTTTCTGGAAATGTTCAGAGATCTTAGGTTTGGCTGATTGTTGGTGGTATTTTGAAATTTCTTTTATTCTTGTCTGTATTATCATATATAGTTACATTTATGCAACATCTGTCATTTCTTTATAGCTCTTTATTTTGCTGAAGTGAGTTCAGGACAGTTGTATTTTTTAAAGATTTTTTTGCCTGGGCCTCAATATAGTGCCTTTTATGAAGCAGGTGTAAAATCTAGCATGTAATCTGTTCTACAGTAATTTCTCTTTCTTACTAGATTACAAAGGATGACATTCAGAATTATATAGATTTTTATTTTTAATATTAGTTGTACACTCTTGATTTATAAAGTTTTATTGTTAATTCTTTTAGAATGCTAGGGTCATTGTTGTGCCAAAAAAAAAAAAAAGGCATTTCATCTGATAAGCCTTTTGGTAAGGGAACAAAGGAATTATTTAAGTTATTTATAAGATGTATTTAAATTAGTTATTGTGTGTGTTCAGCATTTTTTTTCTAGGTTTGTTTTTCAGCAAACATTTGAAGTCCAAACATTGGGGAGTTTTTTAAGCAGCACAGCTGTAGATGTGCGTGTGTGAAAAGCAAAATTCTAGAACTCTCATGGCATTTAACCAGAATGAGCATTTAGAAATTTTTGCTAGTAGAGCTCTTTTAAACTATTTTTTGAGATGTCAGTCATCAAGCAGTTAACTCAAGTAATAGCATAGGTCATATCTCATTCCTAAAATACTGTAGAGTTTAAAGTGAACTGTTTGAAAATAATTTTCAGGGAATTAGTTTTCCAGTTGTTCCTTTAAGATTTTTAATAAGCAACTTTTATCATTAGTAGTAAGGTATGTATGTCAGTAGATGATTGTCAAGGGGATGATTTGATCCTGATTTTCAGTGGCTGACTGCATTTATAGTCAAAAGGTGGTGGTGTCACCTGTAACTCCTGCTAGCTCCAATTTATCTGTCTTAGCTCCTGAGTGCAGTGAAATTGCTGTGATGTAGGCTTAGGTGCCAAATAAATATATGTGATTACACATACTTCCAAAGCTAAATCTCACCTCTTTTTTTTTTATTTGTAAAAAGCAATAAAGTCAACTGCAACAAAATTTTCTCTTAAATCTGTGAGTAGTATGACCAAAACTTGTATGTAAGCAAAACCTTTCAAATATTTCCCTTTGCCCTGCAGTGAAAGGCAGGAAGGGTGCTGTTGTTTGATCACACCTACTAAATACAAGCATCATCTCTCTTCCATTGGGTGTAAAATTATTGTAGGTCCCTTTCAGCAGTCTTCTCCTCTCCAAAGCTCATTAAATGAAAACATCATTAAATGAAGGGATGTTGACAGAAAACTAACTTAATAGAAATGCTTAGAGATTTATTAATTTCTTTTTCATAGTTTTAATAAGATAGTCAAAAATATAAAACATCAGGTAGGATGTGCACTGTGTCAGAGAAATCTTATCAGGTAGTAACCCTAAATCACTGCAGCACCACTGAATCTCATCTGACCTGTTTGCAGGCACCATCAGATGCTCAGTGATTGCTAAGAAGTTGAGACACAGCATAAAGTCTTCATGGAAGATCTATGCCTTTCATCTCCTTCTTTGTCTTACAAAAATACTTTCCCTCCTCCCTAGAATCTGTGCTAGTTTGTCTGATTATTTGTAGCAGTGACTCTAAAGCCCCTGTGCAGCTATTTGCTTCCACTGGCTGCCTTGTCTTTCCAACTGAAGATTGTTTGTGTTACGGTTTTCAGAAATGCACAAATAATTTGTAGTTAAGTACTGTATAGTTGCTATCTTCAAAGAATTATTCTAATGCTAAGTGGCAAGGAGAAAGATGTTCTTACACCTAATTGCCATAACTCTCCTTCCCCACAAGCTAAATGAAGCATTTCTGCTTTTGTGCTGTATTGGTACAAGAGGAGTTACTAAAAAGCCATTGAGAAATTCTGTCATAGTTTGAATCACAGAAACACAAAGCCATCACATTGACTCTCTGATTGTGTCCTGTGTACTCTTACGCATAGATTATGCAAGGAGGAATTAAATGACATGGCGGAATGCATTTCCTGCTGTGTAGTAGCTCTACCTATTCTGCTAAGACTTTCATGAGAAACAGTGCCAACTTCTGGGGCCTCATTTGTTCCCTGCAGTTTGAGATAAGCGTTCTTGAAAACTGAGAGGTTGGAGAAACATCAAGTTCCTTTTTAAACTGATTTCACAAAAGCTAAATTAAATGGTGATTTCCTCTTATGCAACACAAATATTATTTGCCTGGCAGAAGTAACAGTGAGACTTCAGGGTGAGCAGCAGTTTTCTGTAGATGTCTGGACATGTTTCATAGGCATGTGTACTGTGACAGGCTTGAGTTTTTACTTGCATCCTTAAAAAGGACATATATAAACATTTAACTGAGAACTGGAGCTTTAGGCTTAAAGTAGTCTAAAGGTCTGACTTTAGGTCCTGAAATTGCTATACAACTCCTGTTGGATTTAGGACTAAACTCATAACGGGGTATAGGTACTATGCCACTTAAAGAGGCACAGATAGGTTTTATCCTCTTAGATCCAGTGGTAGGTGTTTGTTCCAAGTGCCTATTCAAGTCAAAGCATGATTTTTACTATTGCTATGAAGAATGCAGATGTCTTGAAAATTAATCCTTCCATTCATTATTTAGAAAATGAAATGGCCACTGTGTATCAGAATATTGGGAAGATTACTGTGAACTAACTGCTGGCATGTTCAGGACATGCAAGCACACCCAAACATAAAGCTAAAAGAAAAGCAGGCTGATTATATGGGTTTCCTATGCCTCTTTTTCATAACTTGATATTTCAGTTCCCATACAGCTCTTACACTGATGTCATAAACTGAGCAGTTTGGTATGACACAATTCCAGCCTCTTTGAATTAGTGGTGGCAGCTAGATTACTATTATTGATAGTGCCTGCAGGCAGGGAGCCTTTAAGGTGCTGTAAACTTAGCAACCTTGTATGACATAATACTAATATTTTAAATTTAGTTGTTACAGTTAGGTTGCAACCCAAGGGTCCCTACTCTAGTACCTGGTTGTGTGAGAGGATAGGATGCAACTTTTCTAAGAACCTCTAAACCCTGTATTTCTTAAAACATTTGATTAATATTTTCCATCAGCATATATGGCAGAAATATTTTTCATTTGCTTCTTTTAAGTAGAAGATGACAATATGAGAGCATCTTTTCAGCAGCTTTCATAGCTTTCAGCATAATTTAGAATGGATGATTGATAACTGGATAAACTAGGGTTCAAACTCTATAAGAAATTTTGGCTTTTGAAAAAGTGTAGCTAAAACTTTTGACAACGATCAGTGTACAGATAATTGTGACTGTTTTCTTACAGTTATCTCCACATTTTGGCATTTAATGCCTACAAAAAAACTTCAGTAGGAGGCTAAACCATAAATACATGGGATAAAATTTTTAATTGGCTTACTAATTTTACATTTTAAGACTGTGACTGGGAAGGGCAGAGTTTTAACATATGCATGCACAGTGGTCAGAGTGTAAAGAAGTTTAGCAAATTTCTGTTTATCATTGATATTCTGCATGTCATGGGAGCAGTAAGTCAGGACTATTGGCATGTGTATGAAAGCTTATTCACCAAAGGATGTGCTTTTGATGTATTAGCTAGCTAAAAATGCAGAGAGGAATTTGGCAGAATTCTTCAAAGGAACATGAATAAAAAATGCAGAGAGGAATTTGGCAGAATTCTTCAAAGAAACACTTTTTTTAAAATTTAACTCTTTTCCAAAGAACATCAGCAATTCCTTGGACTCTTTGAGTTATAAAAAATTTTAAACCTTCAATCATGGAAAATTTCACCACAGCAGGTCCAGCATTGGTTCTTAGTATCTGAAAATGCCAGTGTTTGCTGTGGTGTAGGCTTAATTCAGTCTATAGGTACATAAACCTCCCCTGCTGATTTTGAACAGTAGGTTTGGAAAAACATTTTTCTGAGAATTTTTAGAGTGTGTGGATTACAGATAGTGGCATACCTAGCTAAAGAGATAAAGAAATCAGATATCATACTGAAGTATATCTCTTTGAGAGCACCAGGATGCTTTGTGACTGAATTTAGTATTGGGACTCACATGTATAAACAGGCAAGGAACAACACTACAGTAAGTTAAGCCAGACATTGTATCATCAAAATCAACTTGTTTAAACAACTAGGCTATAAAAATGGGAATCCAGTAAGTCGTGCACATAGAATTTGATTTTCTAAGGAACAAAGCTTGAAAGTCACAGTTCAGTCAAATGAGACAGACCCAGTTGTAGCTAACTCTGTGAGGACTGTAGAAAGATGGAGAACCAACCAACCAGAAAATCAGTAGGTATCAGAGCTCATAAGTAAATCACATAATGGACAGCATTAGAGATATTAGCCAGTCTAGTGGCAGTGGTCACGAGGCAAACCATTTAAAGTAACCATGAGAAATTCAGTTTTGCATTTCAGTGACTCTTCTGGAAATGCTGAGTAGCCAGAACTAAAGAAATTACATAGGAAGGAATAATACAGTGTTGACTTTTAGGATCTTCTTTGCATATTTTCTTTTCTTCAGTAACAAGAAACAAAAATTAGGGAAATAAAATGTCTCATACTGTGTTGTTCACCTGCTGCCTATTGGTGTTGCTTTCCTGCTGTCTTCTCCATCTGCTTTAAATTAATTCCTGAAATGTGCCCTTCTTAAAATAATTTTTTATTATTCTCATAAGGAACAAAATAAGAAATAGCAAACACAAAGACTTTTTGTTGAATTGCAAACAATTAGAACACAATTAGAAAAATGGGGAGAGGAGCAAGGGAAGAAAAAGACAATACCAATTATAAATCGTCTAAAATGGTAATAAAATCTGTCAGATCCTGGGATTTACATAAATTTTTTAATTTTCCTTTTCCAGGAAAAACTGATATTTTAATTAATGAAACTTTTCATTAGCGGTGGCACTAGGATTTTGCTTGGTGTAACCAAAATGCTGTCTCAAGACACTAAATAGTAGTCAAAAAATGTAACAGCATATTAGTCATGAAGACATGCCTAATTCATGAAATGAAACAGCCTAATTCAGCAATACCCTCCCTTTTATTCACCCACTTTGCATTTCACCTGCTTGATTTACCTGGGAGCATGAGACCTATCCATGTCTGCTAATCGAATTCTTATCTCAAATGCTTCCCAACATTTATATATATATATATATATATTCCTTTAACAGACGGGTCATTTTCTTCCTATTTAGAGCTTATTGATCCTTAGTATATATATTTTTAATCCAATTCCTCACTTTTTTTTTAAGGAGTCTCTTCTGCTCATATTTGTTTCAGTGACTGGATATCATGCATTTCTCCTCTATGACTTTTGGTCATGATGCCTCATACTGTATTTCTGCTTATATAGGTTTCTTTTATAAAAAAGTCCATTAAAATTACTGAAATGAGTGTTTTTAGAGGGTGAGTGTTGCATCTAAGTTAAGAGAGCTTGTCATAAACTTAACGACAGTTTTGATCCTGCTTTTGTAGCAGTACAGTGCAGCTAAAATGGAAGTGAATGTAAAAAGGACAGTTGTAATTGAAGGGTAGATTGCATACACTATGAAATTATTCTTTTAAGAGCTGCAACCTTTTCTGCTGTAATATGTGGTAGTAGTAGCATAGCTTTGAAATTAAGCATGATGAAATTTACACACTATGTTAACCTTGCATAAAGGTTAGGAAGGAAAAATTCTCCATGTAAAATGTGTTCTTGATTTTATCTTTGGTGTTCTGACTGAGGCTGCAAGAACAGGCCTTAGCCCAAGTAAGAGGGAGAGCAGGAGGCTTCTGCTAAGCTCTGAATATACCTGCATGTTGAGTGACTGCTGTGAGGTCTTTTCATTAGCTAATGGGGTGACATTCAGCAGATCACTCACCTTTGGCCATCTTATTCACTATCCGTTTAAATATGATGGGCTACTGTTTCTCCATACATTTATTGTCATCTCCACTTGCTCTTTTCTGTATTGTTTTACATAATTGGCCTACAAAGCCAATTAGTATTTTCTTATGTTTGTGTGTAATTAGAGATAAATTAGATTTGGCTGTTCTACAGGCTAGAGTAGCGCTTTACTTTCTGGGCAAGTGACTACCAACAAATGAATTTATAAAGGTTCACTACATTTGTGGGGAAGTGTCTTCCATGTTGCAGGAAAACATTATTTCTTTCCTTGCCTTTCTGTTTCTGCAGAACTAAGGAAATATCCAAGAGCCCAAGAATATTTTGACATTCTAACATTCACTTTTATTAAAACATATTCTATGATATTTTGGGGAGTACTTCCTGTAAGGTAAGAAAGAACACTTTGAAAAAATTACAGATGGAAACTGTGGTTTCTTTGCTACATCTATTGTAAACTTAGGAGACAGAAGAAAACATTTCAGTAGTCCATACACCATACTCTAGAATGCTCTTTGTAGCATTCAGTCTTTCCAGAGGGATTTGGGTCTTCTAGAAGTCTACTAACACTGTCCTTCAGTTTAAGCAGTTGAGTAGACTGAAAGAAGCCAACCATTTTTCAGTGGTTAACTGAATTTCCTACAGGGTAAGAAGTGAGTTTGTAAATGCCTTAAGATTTGGTGCTGGCAAATATGAACAAGCATTAGGTTGTGCCCAGATTATGACCTCAAGCTGAGATGACCTGCCAGTCTGATGCAATGTTCTGCTTTGAATGTGCTGCAGTAATGTAAATGTCATGGTTTGCAATGTGACTCCTGTCAGGGAGGTCGATGCTTTGAAACAGTGATTCTTACATGGCTGCAAGGAAAAAAGCAGGTTACTCAAAATTTTCTCTCTTCTCTGTTTTATCTCATACTATGTACTCTAGTAAAATAGAAGACTTAACTTGGTGGTCATTGGTTACCTTGATTCATAGGTAGAGCATTATATGTCATGGGGAGCCCAAATTTGGTCCCTTGAGTGCAGAATAGAATTCAATAATCACACTTCTAACTGTGGGCAATAATCACACTCCTAACTGGCAGCCCAGGTGTTGGCTGTCTCTGCTACACAGTTCATTTTTATTCAACTTGTTGTTCACCACATGTCTAGGTGTTATTTTGTCTCCAGTCTAGCACTCTGAATTTTACTTTGTTGAACTATATTGTTACTCTGCTTTGTGAAGTATATTTTCAAAAAGGAATTTAAGTTTGTAACAGTTTAATGCTTTAGTTTTTCTGTAAGTAATTCTGAATTATAGATATACTTCACATTCTTTTCAGTCCCTGTAGCAAGCTTTACTTATTTTTAAAAGCACGTTTATAAAAGTAACAATTTTTAATGAAAGGTTTAGAGTTTTTAGGGGGTCAAAATTTATTATGTCTCTCAGCACTGTATGATGTTGATTCAGTATTCAAACTATTAGAGAAAAGTGATTCAATGTAACTCAGATGCTGATATGTGGATTTTTATGCTTTCTAAAGAGAAAGCAATTATTAGGCTCTTTTTTATTTAGCAGTCTAAAGGCATATGTAAATGTCACATGGGATGAAAGTCTGGGCTATATACTTGCCCCGTGTAAGTTCTACTTCAAATCCAGTTTAAATGCCATAGAACAGAGTCACCAAATCAAATACTATTGATGCTTAAAGTGCAACATAAATTACATGAAATTTGCACAGTCTGTACAATGAATTGAAAGTATGTTCAGCTGGAATATTCCTTTCTTTGTTTGATGGTGTTTAATTTACCCAGTTCTCAAAATTAGGACACTTTTCTTCTAAGAAGTGCCCCACCATGAAACTCTGCTTATTATATAATTAACTATGGGCCCTATTTTTTAAACATAAATAATAGCATCAGATAGTAGTGCTATAGTATTTCTAAATAACTATTTAAGATTCTTTCTAAGGTGACAGCAACAGTATTTAGAACAGAATACTCAGCAAACTTCATTCAGATCTATGTATTCCTTGATTAATTCTTAGATACATCAATATTCTGTAGATATATTTGTAACTAAGCCTAACAGCATATACTAATACTCTCCTGATTCCGGAGTATATTGATATGTTTATTGATAAAGAAGTTATTTTCCTTTTTTAAAAAATTATCTTGTTACCTGAATTTTATTCAAACAGAAATATTCGTAAACCTGTTCATTTTCTGTTGCTTTAGCCCTACAACACCTCTTTAACAAATGAAGGAGTGCACTATATAGGTTCAAAGAGATGGTGCTGGTTTTGATTTTAAATTATGACAGCAAATGCAAGAAGATTTTGTATTTATTTCTTTTCATTAAAAGAAACTCATTTTCAAACAAGTATCAATACTTGATACTGTCAAAGTCTTAGTGATAGATGTTGCACGGGTCTTAAAATTCAGTTTTATGGACTAAGACTATGTTTTGACATGGAAGCTGTAAATGCCAGTTAATTGCAATGGTTGCTAAACTGCCACAATTTCATTATACTAACAGAAAAAATACTGATACATGCTGTGTAAGGATACTGAAGATTTTGGGCAATTATGTCAGTACTGAAGATAAAAAGATATTAACAGAAATGTACTTATGTGGAAATGATATTTAAAAAAACTATTTCAGACATTTTTACTGACCTAAAAACTTTTGCCATAGGCTAGTTGTGTATTCATTAAAATACAGAGCCATCTTTAGACACATTCATATTTATGTTCCCATGTACTACTATAAAATAAAGAAAGTCAAGCATGGCATCTTCCAATGAAATCAGATTAGTAATTTCAGGCATGCATAATTTGTCACTGCCAAATATTGGTATAACAAATTAAATCTCTGGAACTCTGATACTGCTTGAAAACAATAAGGAGAAAAATAAAAAGTTTGGAACTGGAATTCAGTTCCATGTGAAACTGGGAATTTGCTAAATTCCTTTCTAGTGGTTGAAATAATAAAAAAGTAAGAATAAAGCTACAGAAAGAAATTGGCTTGCTGGGTCACTTCCAAGTCTCAGCTGTAATCTGATATTCAAGATATGACAATGGGCAGTCATAAAAGCTTGATGTACATATTTGTTTCTAGTTAATTTCTGAATCTGTTTAGTCTTGTTGACAAGTTGAATCTGAAGTCTCTCTTTTGTTTCAAATTTTTACGCAGAATCGTTCAGGAAATTGGACCTAAGTTTCTCAGTAACTTTGTGCCTGTCATACTGCTGAATTTAGTTATAACTGTGTTGCATGCTGCCATTAACACGACCAACGTACAAGCTTCACTGTGGAACATATAAGTGATTTCACCTGTGGATACTATCACTGGATCTTAAGCAACCCTGTGGAGTAGATTTGACTTCATTTTTAAATTCTAGTCTAATTATCCCTACAGAGTAAATTGCATGGTATTTACTTTGACTACTTTGAAAGCCTAAGATCTGAGACTGCTTTGCAGCAATTTAAAATTTGCGTTTCCAGGGAGTTATTTAAACCAGATGTTTAACCACTAAATTGCTTTCATATCTCAACTTCTCACCTAGATAGGAATATCTCTTATGAGTATATTGAGACAAATGGCAATTATTGTTATACAGCAGGTAGATGCTACTAATATGATGGTATCTCACCAGTGATAATTAAAACCAGAGAAATATCTCAATTTTAGTCAGTGAATTTTCCAGGTCCTTGTGAAAATAACTCATTTGGTGTTTTCACAGTTATGATTTCTGAATCCTATATATACATGACATACAATGTTTGGTGAGATGAAACTAAAGCAACAGTAGAAGAGGACTCACATCCTTTAAATAGGGAAGTATACAAGTATTCACATAAAGTCATGTTGGTAATTCTTTTTGGTTGTTGAGCAAGTAATCCATGGCATCAAGGGTGTGAATATCCCAACATTTGTTAGCATCGGCATTGTTAATCTCAACACAGATCTATGTTTGTAAACCAAAGATAAGAAGCATGACCAAGGGAATCTCTTGTCTCATTCTGAGTTTTAAGTGTTGGGAAGTATTTGGGGGCTATTACTCACTGACCCTGGAATCAACTAGTAGAAACACAATGACATTTTTATCTTTTAAAGTACACTATGGAGAAATAGCAGCTCTTTTCCTCAAGGCTCTCATTCTTCTAATCCATCCTTAAGAGGAAATCAATACAGTTTCTCTCAGAGGCTTTCAAGGCTGTCTCCCATGTCAGGTGGCAAGGAGAAAGAAAAACAACTTGTTTCAAGAACCAGAGATGTTGAGAAACTTCAATAGTCTGCAGACCTATCATCTTTCTTATTAGACTTGCTGTTTTCAAGAGAAAAAAATCATCCCCTCTCAGAATACTTACCTCATCATTATGACTCACCTTCAAATAATCTTTGCCTTCCCACCTGATCCCCTGCCACCAAGTTAGATAAATCAACAACTGAAACAATGCCCTCCTGCTTCCTCATTTTTAAACCACTCTGAATGGTGTGAATTTTATGTTATAGCCAGGACATCACGCAGCAGCCTCTCTATTCCTGTACAGCAAGAAAATCTCAAAGGTCTCCAAGCTGTTAATAATAAAGACTTAAAAATAGAAGCCCCAGATGTTTTTTAAAAAAATAAAAACTAATAGGCAGAATTTATAGTAATGGAGTAATTCTTTGCAACTCTGAAATAATTTTCTAACTCAACTGTTCTGACCTAGTAATGAATAGTAATGTCATTTGCCCCTCAACTCTTCAGGTCAAAATTCTAATATTGATTCTTCCATTTTTTAAAAAAAATCTGGTCTCAGAGACTTGTAACATTAAAATCCTAAACACTTAGTGATGCTTCAGGAAAAATATTGACATCCAGTATCAATAAAGGTAATTATATATAGGCTATGTTTTTCCTCTTCTGCATAAAAGCTCTGGTTACCTTTCTAATGTCCTTCCAAAAGAAGAAAGTGGAAAGACAAGATAAGAAAGTAGAGGTGTAGAAGGAGAAATGAACTGGAAGTACACAATATCTAATAAGAGCTATTTTGCAATGTTGTGTCTTCTGTGAATTTTTATATGAAATCTCTGGGATCCTTGAAAGGGAAAAGCTTTTGTTGTTGAAGAGTTAATATACTATTCAAGAGATACCTGTTTTGATTTCCATCTGAAAAAAAAAATCTCATGTGCCTTCCCAGGGCTTTGTGCATATACCGGGAAGCAATGATGTCACAGGGCTCTTTCTGAGAATGTGTGACCCGGTGTGCTTTTGAAAAGGGATTGAAAATCTGTAGCAGATGGGATAGTGCTTCAAAATTTTGATTCTGAAGGCGAATCTATGGAAGGGAATAAAAGTTCTTCATGATACCTTGCTTTATTAAGGACGTGCTTCTCTGAATTTTCATTACCATCAGGTAAACAAGTAATAGTAACAGAATTAAAACAGAGGCATTAATTCTCTGTGCTTTCAAAGCAATCCTGAATTTCACATCAGAATGTGCTTTTCCTGAATTCTTGTGTTTTGTGTGGCTTTTGTGGTGTAGAAGAATGCAACTAGGTTGTGCTGCTGTTTTGTTACTGACATTTTCTTTGAGAAACCTCTGACTGTGTGTCAGTGAGATCATGAAATAAAAGCAATATCAGGAACAACTTGTAATTAATTGACAAGATACAAAGGAAATTATGCTGAGAATCCATACTGTCCATTGAATTAACAAAATTTTGCTGAATAAGGCAGCTGAAGGAAGAACCGTACATGTTTCTCTTGCATGTTGTTGCTGATAATACAAAAATATTTTTTATATATGCTTTTTGAACATAAAACTATAGAAAAACAACTATAGAAAAACAACAGCACAGAAAGCTGAAACAATAATTATCTGAAAGAAAGGGGAAAAAAAGGGGAAAAATCTCAAATTTGGTTTTGAAGTAGTATAATGGGAAGACACTGGTGCATTTCCATTTGTGGTAACATGTCAAGAAAATAGGATTGAAGAAGGGGAACATGAAGATGAAGCAGAACAGGTATTGTGGACAGTAGAATTGATCATCATGGCTCAAAAAAGAGAATGCACAAAAGCATTCCATAAATGTTTATTTTATATTGCCATGAGAATCACTTACTGACATGAAATCTCTCTCACTTCTCTGCAGCAGCAGAAAAACATTCCCAAAGAACATTCTAAAATCCAAATTGTTTTTCGTCTTTCAGGATAAGCTGCATACTTCCCTCTGTTTTATGTCCTTAACATCACAGATTGTATGTACTAAAAAAGAGTTCAAGCTAATAAAAATGCATCTAAAAGACCCAATTTTAGCTTGTGCCCCTTACCTAAATAAAAGATTTAAATTCTGCGTGTACATTTATTATCTTATACTGTATCGTATAAAAATTTGAAATCCCTCTTCACTGAAAATTCTGACATTTTAAGTCTTGCTTTAATTCTGAAAGGAAACAAACCCAACATTAGTTGACACATGAAAAACTGTCAAGAAAAATATTTAATATTAAAGATTTAGGATCCTCTGAAAAATTACTTCATGCTTCATTAGAGAAGTACCTGCAGCAAGACTGAACAATTAAAGTGTACTAGCTTGATTCTTCCTATAGTGATTTTGCAAAACAATTTCATTATCTGCTCTTTTATGATCTTTCAGTTACAACAGATCTCTTGATGCAGCATGGGTGGCATTTTGCTGCTCTTGATGACATTACAGTGCCTTGTGTAGTTATTCCTGAGGTGACTCCCAGTCTGTCTGTTTTCTTGTGTAACAAGTGTGCAAGTTCTTTGCAAGGCATTACATTTGCACTTGTGATAATGTCCAGGTGCTTTGTTTGACTTGCAGTCTGTCCTGAACAAATGCATCATTGTAGACAAGAGAATATCTAATTTCAGCGGAAAACAGAACTCATTAATCCTGTTAGCTACTCAAAAGCAATTTGTTACCCATATAGACTTATTCTTTAGCAAGTAGGTCAGAACTGTCCAAATTTGGGTCCCCAGAATGTTTTTTCTAAGTAAATGTTTTCAAAAATTCAGAACATCCACTCTATATTGTTAGTCTTACAAAAATTCAGTGCTTCCCCATGCATTTGCATAATTGATTTTTGGTCATGTACTTTGAAAATCCTGTAGTTGTCTAGAATATGGATATTATACATTTTTATAATGTACCTGCAAGAGATAGTGACATTGTTACAACTCCATGGGCCACAGTAAAGGCACCTAAACAAAATTATACTGAAATGATTTTATAATTTGCATAAAATAATGTTTTGATAACCTTTCATAAAATCTAATACACAAAGTTGAGTCATGTTAAAACTAGTTCATATTTCACTGTGTATGATTGGCTCCTTCTCAGGATTGAAAGGGAAAATTCAATAAACTAAGTGCAGTCTTAGTTTCTGAGTTTTAGGCTCCTTTAAAGTCGCTACCAGCTACTACTTGAATAAATTTAATCTCATTTTTATGGCCAAAAAACTGAGTTGCATTGTTTCTGTTTCTCTCCCTTGACCATAAAAAAAACCAGTGCAGGGTGATGAGCTTATATATGAATGTTGATACAGGGAATGTCTAAAGTTTAGTCAGCTGAATTGCCCAAAGTTTCAAAACTTTACCTAGACCTGCCCTAGCATGGAAGAGTTGTGACAGAGCCTAGAACAACTCCCTGATGGTGTAGAGACATTTACAGGTGAGTTTTTCAGGTGATCATACGAGGTGCATGACTGTTATTGGAATCAGCCTGGGACTGATCAGCCAGTGGATGGCTTTTTTCTGCACATAAGAGGAGTACATTTTGTACTAGATTTTTTGTTTCCTTGTTTTAGGGAACAGCAATTACTTTGAATACAAGGGAGTATTCCAAAACTGTACGTATTCAAATGAAACTTTTAATGCCTGCTTCAGCACAAACATCTGAATATATTTTGTGCAGTAATTTTTTTTTATTGTCCCTTTCTGCAACTGTGAAAAATAGACCTATTTTAGAATAGGTCTTTACACAGTGTATTTGATCTTTTTATGGTCTGGGGTACAGTACAAAGAGGAGTGCTTCTGTGCTTGGATGACATTCATTATTCTTAGATGAGCAAGAGGCGCAAAAGGTTTGCTGCCAGAATTTCAAGAGAACATGAGATCATTGGTCAGTTCCTGAATCTTGGACTGCTGAATGAGCATAATGAAAAGATGAAGTCTATAATTTTTTGCCTGTAAGCAAACTAAAGAATTAACCATCTTAAGGACTCCCACCAGTTGGTAATCATAGTTATGCACAGAATTTGCTGTCCTACTAGTAACTTAACCATGAATCCACTGACAGCACATAACCTGTGTGATATCTTAAATGGTGTTATCTTACTGTAAACAAAAATATGCAATTTTAAATATAGTTTAATGTTGGGTAATTAGCATTTTAGCACTGGGAAAAATCAACAGAAATCATTTACCTATTTAATTATTTGGTCAAAGATATCACTTTGACTGAAATTGGAATATCTTTAAACATTGGAAAGAAAATCTATCCTTACCTATTTTCCTAATGTAAAAATCTGTGTATTTTCTGTAAAATGTAATTATGGTCTCTTGTGTTCACAGACAGCATCTTTAAAAGAACAAAGAAATAATCAAACATAAGTTCCTAGTCTTTTTCCCGAGGAAATTTAAATTCTAGTGGAATTGGGTTAATACTTTAAAAGAGTACTGAAATTATGTGTAATCACTGTAATTTTCACACTGGTTCTGTAAGATAGTTTTATAGCTCTAAATCCAAAGAAGGGGAAGAACTTTGAGCGCATCCATATTCATCAAAGATCAGATCTTAATGTGTATTTTTGAACATTGCTTTTTTATTGTTTGCTTGAGAGGTGCTAGACTAGGCTCAGAATGCTTAGAATTACTTTCAGCTATGTTTTCAGACTTGAACTGCAATTCTTGGAAGGTTTGTGATTGCTGTTTCTAGTGAAAATTAGTAAAGAAGAGTGCTACTATTCCAAGTGCTATACAAATAATCATATCAGAAGAAGTGCAGAAGGATAAACTTCTTGTTGACTTGATTGTCACTTCAATGCTGTAGCTTTATGTATGTTAAAATTCACATGCATGGCAATGAAAGGTCTTGCATTTTATGGATGAAGGGACATTCTTCTTTGACCTTGCCTTGTTTTCTGTGCAAACCTGTGATACTAAAATTCCTCACATTTTTTTCTCTGGGTTACCTGTAGCTCTGTTTTGTAGGCAGCAGGTAATTCACATCAACCATTATCTGTGTAATAGCATTCAATGCTATCAACACTCACATTTTGTGTACATACAATTACTGAGCTTTTGCACCTCAGTTCGTACCAGTCTGTAATGACTGGGAAAGCTGCATCTCTGCCATATGTCCTTGCTGCCTGGAGGAAATGGGTGTCTTCTTCAGGCAGCTGTTTTTCCCTTCAGCCCATCTCCTAAAACTGATCTCCCAGTCAGTGTACCTAGAAGGGGTAGAGAATGCTTCCCTATCCTTTCTCATTGCTCCTTTCCTGTCAAAGCTTGACAGGTTTCTCTTGTAAATCACCATTGACTCGCTTCCTCTTTCATACCGTCAGTACCAGAACTTTCCGTTTCCTCTTCTACCTGCCAGCCTGGGAATAGTCTGATGAGAATCACTGTAAGGCTTTTTTATCTGCCTCCTGACACAGTCCTGAGGAAGAAAGGGAGAAAGGCAAAGCATATCTCCCTGTGGCTGTCTTCCAGATACGTGAGACAAGGTGGTGAAGCTGACCTTAGAGCTGATGACAGACTTGTCAAGGCTAAGAAAAATTTCCGCATCTACAGAGCAGAGTGATTGCTGATCAGTAAATGGATTTATGATAGTTTCTGCAAGAAAAGCAAAGGAATTATGTAACTGATATTTACATTACTGAACAACAGAAATTTTCTGAATGTTGGATATTTACAGTATCATAAGACCTAAATGGAATGAAGCAATATTTTCATTCAAACCTCATGGTATATGAAAAATATCCTTGTTTGTTTGGGTTTTTTGTGGGTTTCTTTTTTGGGGGAAGGGGGTGTGCGTGGAAGGTTTCTGTCTTTTTTCTTTCGTGGGCATGGAGGGTGCTTTTGGGGTTTTCTTTTGCTTTATTTTGTTTTCCCAAAGAGAAAGGGATCTGCTCTGTGACTTTTCATTTGTATGTCTGTTTGCTTTGAAATTTGTGGAGATGATGATCCCTCCTAACTTCATTTACAGTCTTCAGGACATAATAAAATGTCATAATTGGTATCATATTATACTAGTATGACATACTGTTTGCAGGTTTTGTAACTAGTTCATAGTATGTTGATTTTTATAAGGCTTTTGTTTGCCAAAGCACCTTGTTACATAATATCTTCAACTAACAAGTAATAGAATCATCCTTTATATTTTAAGGGAAGAGCTTTAAAGATTATATTTGGAAGTTTAAGTGAGGCTGTTAAAAAAAATTTAAATAGGTGTCATTTTAAAACCTGCAATTATTTCAAGACAATTATGATTTTTAGAAGCTTGAAGTTATTAGTTTTGAATGCCGAAGGCTATTGTGGTGGTGCATTATCCCCCTCTTTTCCAGGCTGCAGTGTGATCTGAGAAATGCTTGTTGGGTCTTTATAGCAGCTGAAAAAATTTAAGTCCAAGAATTACTGATCTGGTGACTGAAAATATGAATTGTTTTATATGCTCTAGTCCTAGTGAAGGCATTTGATTTAGCTTTGTAGGGATAAGATTTTCCCTGATGTGCTCAAGTAACAGAATCGGGCCCTTAACTGATAAGAAAGGATTTTTAGTGGTGAGGAGCAGAGAATTCTTTATAGCTTAAGTGCTCATCATGGTGATGCTTTCCTTTCCTGTCAGTTATCTTTTGGACTGAGGGTTGTGTTTTTGGCTTCTTGTCTGCTGATAATATTTGTATTTATATAAATTAACCTTCGTTAACAGTAATAACCCTATCTGTTTTATTTGTGAAGGTTCTAAGTGGCATTTTGTGTTTTTATCTCTGGCCTCAAAAGACTTGCATATAATTTAAAAGCAATATTCAGGCTCTTAGGAGCTCTTTTCTTTCATCTACTTTTTAATACTCCAGTGGAAAGAAAGCATTTAAAGATGTGCATTATTCACCTATTCATTACTGAAATGTCATGTTAATAAATAATACCTATCAAAGTAAAGAGGTTTTTGTTGGTTTCTTTAGCCATTCTCAGAAAATACTGAAGGTAATTTTTCTTATGATTATATAATGAAAACCCATAATGGCTATAGAACTTTTCATCCTACCATGAAGATATTGCTGATACTGTATTTCATCTGTACACTACATTAAGCACAATCCTTTATGAAGACATTTCTAGCAAAATTACATTGCAGAAAAATATTTATGTTTGTCACAAATTGGATGATTTTGGAAAGTAAAGTAAAATAATTGTATAAATCTTCACTGTTGAAACAAAGAAAAATTTTGGTCTTCTATTGTAAGACACCTTATAACTCTGAGGTGAAACTTTGACCCTGTGCTTGGAGACAATGTTCATGGTGTAATCACCACTGCTTACTTATTGGTGAGGAAAGTTCCCTAGAAAACTAATTTCCTACTCTATTCCTTCTCAAAGTAGAAAATTACGTTGCTGCACTACCTCATACACTGGAGTGCTGCAATTACAGACAGTAACTGAAACACATCTTCATGAAAAACTAATCTCAGTTCTGCAAGATGGGATCAATTATTTAAGCTCACAAACTGAAGAGAGAAAAAAAAGTCATCATGATGGGAAAGGCTTGCAAAATAGGCTTCCTATTCACTGGCAGGTGAACTCAGACTTACTGCATGTGAGCCATTAAACTGTAATGGAATCGTCTTATGTCTCTTACAGTAGACAAGCAATTGTCTGCTGTGGAGGATGAACTTGTTTCTGCCTTCCATTCTTTTCCCCACTCCCAAGTCAAAATGGGTAAACCAGCCAGATGTATTTTTGCTGCTTAAAAGACCACTCTGCATTTGTCACTGATCAAGTACTCATAGATCATACTCAGTAGAGGGACTGCGGTTTTTATTACTTACTGGAGGTGAGATATTTCTTCCTTGACATACTTTGATGTGATTCTTAGTAAACATGAGCTTGGATGAGCTGCTTAACATCCATCTATGTGTCAGTTCCATCAGCATTTAAAAAGATAAGTAATGTTTGCTTATCACAGTGAATTTTTTGAAATCAGGGGAAAAGCTTGCCATACAAAAAACTTCTGAAAGTAAAGTGGGAGTCTGCTAAGGGGAAGAGCCAGGACTTATTTTGTACTTGGAAAGGTGGAGTTCTTCTCTGCTGATCTCACCATGCCTATAGAAATACATAGGACTAATGTGTGGTATCTGATACAGATCTCACAGAACTGTAAATGAATTCTCACTTACTCATCTGCTTCTTTGCAATGTGAAAATCCAATGTATTAAAGCATCAGGAATCTACAGCAGGCTGTTCATCAGAGATTTGGATGCTGATTCATAAACTTCTCAGCTCATTTGCAAAATCTGGCATATGTACTTCCATTTGCCCATTTGGATGTAATCTATCAGTATTTATAATTAGGTGCTCAGCTGACTGAGCTCAGTTTGACTGAGGCCAGAAAGAAAAAATAAAAATATATACCCAGAGAAAAATAATAAACTGGAAAGTTTGAGACCTTTTCTTATACTCTAACAGAAAAATTAAGGAAATAACAACAAAAAGGCTATGGGAAATGCTAAAATGTTTTAGAACAAGTAGGGTTAACAATACTTTCACCATCATAAAGCTTCAGTGAACCAATTTTATATGACTTCTCATACAGAACATCAGAAAAGGAAGATGCCACCAAGAAAAAGGTGTTCCCTTTTTTGTTTTCAGCAATGTCTTTCATAAGGTTAGCATATTATCTCTTTGTGATTATAGGATTTTCTATTTTGCTAAAAAAGCTATACCCAAATGAAATGAAATGCCATTGCACAGGAAAATGGGAGATTTGCTTCTGAACACACTGCATCCAGCCCTCCTGACTTCGCTCAGAAGAGAGGTGAATGTCAGAGAAAAATTGAAGCCAAGATCATGGATGTGGTTAAAAGTGCAATTCCTAATGTAAAGAAACAGAGTCAACATGGCAGAAAACCCTGGAAAGGAGGGATTTGTCTTAAGCTGACTTCTGTCTAAGCATTAAGACAGTTAAATTAGAACTTTGAAATTACCTAAGTGCTGATGCATCCCTGCAGCGATGGCTCTGAGTCATGTGGGCTGTGAGTTGAAGGTGGGAGGATGGCACTTGTGTGATGCAGCGTGTGGTACAGCTTGGGGGTAATGAATCCTTTAAAGCCCTCTAGCTTGCTGAAAGCAGACTCCACAAGAGTGAAATTTAAAAATCTGACTATTCTGAGCTGTGATTTTCTCTTGTTCAGTACTGAATAAAGCTAACTCATGGTAGCCAAACCTAGGACAACCTTATACTGTGCTTTAAATCTACATGCAGTAAAGAAAAACCTGGTTAGGTGGGAACCAATGGTAGTACCGTGTGGAGAGGAAAGAGATAGAAAAGAAAGGGTTTGAGGAAAGAAATCCCTGGAAAAATTCTTCACAACTATCCAGTGAGTTAGTTATTACCTGTTCAGCTTTAACTTCATGTTTGAAAGGAGAAGCTGCAATGCTAATATATGTATATATAGAATACATATGTTAACAGTCTGGCTTCTGGTGCAACTATTTGCTAGATGCAGTGACCAGAAACATTTATGGGTTCCCAATTCTGATATAACTGCAACTCTTGGAAACTTTTTCACATTCATAGGAATACCAATAGGACAATGACAATTTCTGATTTCATCAAAAGAAACTTTTTTCTGTAATTTTACTATTCCATGCCTTGTAGAGGAAAAAAATAAGTGTTTCTTCCTCAGTATCAAAGCAATTGTGTAAATATTCAAACCTGGCCTTAATGTGAGGCAAAAAAAGTGGTTTTGTTTTGCTTTCTTTATGGTTTGATAATGTTGGGGCCAAGATTGATAAGATGAATACATTGGTTTTTTAAAAGACTTATCATGCAATGAGTATTGTCAGAAAAATATATGGTTTTGTTTTAAGGTGGTAGAAACAATAGTGTATGTATTCTAAGGGGTTAATAAGGTAAGCTGGTGACATCACAATCAGCTACTCTAAGGGAAACTGATAAATGCATGTCATATATCTGCACAGGAAGACACAACTTCCTTCTTAAACAAAAACTAGTTGTGTACATCTCGTGTTTTATGTATTCATTTTTCGGGAAAGAACCTTTCTTTGACTTATTTTGTGTCATAGCTTCAAGTGATCTAAGAAAATCATATCTGGGACTCCACAACCAGTTTGAATAATGGGAGATTTGAAGATTTTTAAGATTTTTAAGAATTCATGGTGCAGAAATCTTATATAAGCCTAGAATATATGATAACAGCCACATGTCTTCACTCTGCTGATGACCTCCAATGTGTTAGCTAATCAAAAACTAAAAAAAAAGCGCAGGGGCGGGAGCTTCTGAGCTGTTCATCTCTTTATACCACTCTTGATGAGATAAGCACCACAGTCAAAGATGTAAAAAAGGTAGTAAAAAGACAGCTGTGTTTATCTCATTTACACACAAGGAAGAGAAAGTGCACCTCATTGAAGAAAAATTTTAAGCTCTTATCCATTACATTTTGTCCAGCTGTGTAGAAATTTTACAGTTATTTAAGCTATTAAATGTGAAGTCTCTGTAAAATGCTGCACCTTCTCTCTCAGTCATATTGTGCTATGAAGATTTTGGCTATAGCTTGACATCAAAATATGTGACATTGTCATATTTATCTTTTGTTTTTCCTCTGCCACTATAGGTTTCCAAGCAGATAATGCTGTAGCAATAGAATGTTCCTCGTATCTGTGATCCTGCATGTGAATTTGTGAGTGTTTGTGTAGGGTATGATTTAGTTTATTGCTTTATGCTGAACTCAGAGTGTTCAGTGCTGTACACAACACAAAAGAGACTTTGTCTGTGTCTCAAGGAGCTCCTAGCCTGAAGGTTGGTTCTAGGCAGTCTTGAATGGGAATGTTCATCCCTACTGTCAGGTGTCTGATGCTGATATGACCTCTGCTCTACAAAAACATTTTAATTTTGACTTAACAAACCATCATTCCCACCAGAGAAAATATGCATGCTAACCTCTTCCAGAAATCCTACAGCAGTGTTTATCTGATTTGTAGGTAGTCTTCATGTTCAAATTTTCCTCTTAGTCGTATTGAATTTCCAGAATATCAGGGGCAGAAGTTATTAAAAGGCAATGTTCCCCTCAGAGTCCCAGTACCCAGTGAGTTTCCAGTCTCTTGGGCATTTTCCAGCAAATCTGGAAGGCAAACACATGTTATCAGATCCACCTTTTGTATATAGTAGTGCAGACTATTGAAATGACTACTCTAACTAGTGGTTGATATCGAAAAAAAACACTCCTCCTTGACTCCATACCTTAAACATTTGCATAGCCTTGAAAGCCATAGTTCAGTTATTTTTGTATTTTATTAGTCAGCAAACTGTCAGGGTATTTATACAGCCCTTCCAGCTCTAATCTAATACCATTTGTTAACATGTCCACTATGATAGATGTTCTTTTCAATGTACAGTACCCTCATCTGAAGCAATTTGCACTCTGAGGGCACCATTCATTGTCAGCTCAGTCCCAGGAGTTTTCTGAAATTCATATACTTATTATTCTGGCTCAGTATTTAACACCTCCCAGTCAAATATTGAAGTCCTAAGGTCCTTTAGGAGGTGCTAGAAAAAGTGTTTTATTAGCTGCTAATATGAAGGCCTAGCCTAGCTTGGTTCTTGTCTGTGAAGAAAGTATTTTGATAATGAGTAAATGTTATGTTCTCATCAAAGATGACATGACAGGGTCAAAACACCACTGAATATCACAGAATCATTAAGGCTGGAAAATCCCTCTAAGACTGAGTCCAACTGTTAACCTAGCACAAATGTGGTCAGCACTAAACCGTATCTCCAAGTGCCACACCCACAGGTTTTTTTAAACACTTCCAGGGATGATGGCTCAACCACTACCTGGGGCAGCCTGTTCTAGCACCTGCATGCTATTTCAGTGAAGAAAATTTTCCTAATATACAAACTAAGCTTCCCCTGGTGAAACTTGAGACCATTTCCTCTTGTCCTATCATTTGTTACCCGGGAGAAGAGACTGACCTCATGCTCATTACAGCCTCATTTCAGGCAGTTGTAGAAGCAGAAATGTCACATTATTATAGCTAGAAATAGCTTTTGAATAAGTTTTGTCTTATGATAAATATTATAAGAATCATAGAATTCTGCTGTACTGGCTGGAATGGGGAAAATCATCCCTTTCTGAATATAATTTCCATGTCATTAGTAAATAACATCAATGATTTCTTCTGAGTAGTAGTTTAGGTCTTTTGCTGTTCTACTGGGATCTCATGTATAGTCCACATGCTTCCTGAAGAATACTTTGAGTGTTCTTCATTCTGCTTTCTATATGAATTGTCAGTGTACTCTCTTTCTGTGAGAAATAGCCTTGGGATCTTCACTTCCCGAAAGTGACTGCACATTATGTGTCTAAATTATGAGGAGCTCCAATAGGCTGGATCTTGCTAACAGCAGTCAGTGCTGTCTGGAAGGTTAAAGTCCCTATTAAAGTTTGGATGGGAGCCAGAATGACTTTCACTCCGTGTTAGAGGCAACCATCTAATAATATTGTGTTATGGTGTGAGCCACTATCATTCAACAGATGGCACATGTGGTACAATATGATGTGATTCAGTTGCTATTTCTTAAGTTCCTCCACTTAGTAATGTAGAAAAATATTAAAAGTTGACAGAAAAAACCATATATAGGATTCAAATGTTTTTATATGAGTAGTGGAATAAAAACAGTCAATTTTTTGCCTGAGTTATATTTAGCTTGTTAATATGTCTAGAAATAGTATAGGACTGTATAGAAATGTATTTGTAGCACAAAAAAATTTTTTTTGTTTATAAAGCTGATAGAGAAAACCAGATATTGTTTATTCATGTGAAATTATTTTTATTTCCCTCTGCTATAATAAAAGAGAGAAAGAAGAAGGTACGAAATAAGAGGGTAAAGGAAAGAGCTAGTTATAGTTCAAGGCATACATTTCAGTGGCGTTAGCTTCTGCACGTGTGTGAGCTGTGCTGAAAACAGCAGTGCTCAGGCTAAGACATGGAAGAGAAGACTTTTCCAAATTAACCACTTGAATTTCATATATGAGTGATTATCTGTGAGGAAGATGAATTTTGTTGAGAGAAGGATTGCTTGGATTGATGAAGGAAAGCACAAATAATAGAAAACAGGTATGTGGGCAGACACAGAAGCCTGTCAGGTGTGGTTTCTCTGTAGCTGGCCCCATAGATATGTTTAGAATGTGTAATGCTACAGCATGGCTGCTTCTTCATTATGTATGCCATCCACAGTTTTTACTTTGTCATTTACATGGATTGACATTCTTTATGAGAATAAAGTTACTGATCTATTCTTTTGATGTATGTTAAACCTTGCAGGCAGTTTATGGGTTAGCATATCTAAAAGGTGACTGAGATGAAGGATTATGCAAAATGAAGCCATGGATTATACAAGCACAGTCCAGTCAGACACTTGGAAACATGCTGATTTGCCTTTATCAAAAAAATATCAGCACTTAAAAGACTTCCTGTAGGCCCTTATTACTGCCCAGTAATTTGTTTGTACATAGGTATTACTGCATTAGGCAGATCTGAGTGGTGACTTTCCTCAGTGATGTTTTAGTAATTGAGGAGAGCTCTAGAGAACACTGACACTGACGCCAGCTATATATTGTATGGTTTTGGCTTAGTCTACCCAATATGCATGAGCCTACCCAACTTTGCAGAGGAAGATGTGTATTTCAGCATATCTGCAATCTTTGAAAGGTCTGTTCCACTTAAGCATGTTTTTATTATGGGTTTTATTAAGAGGTGTTTTCACTTTTGCCCATCAATCTTTGTCTTCCATGGTGAACAATAAGACAAAGTTTTAATTTAGTTTGCATGCTTTTATCAACACTACCTTCAAAAATAGTATTTTTCACTTCCAAAGGAGACACTAAATCTCAGAAGTGCTAGCAAACTTTTCTCTGAATTGCTACCAACTTGCCTTTGTGTCAGGGCTCATAAGGAAATCAGGAGAAAAATGTGTCTTCTCTTCACACAGAATAAGCTCTGAGGCATAACTTCCATATCTGAAAGTTGTCTTGAATCTCTGCCTTTCCCTGCTGAAGGTTACACCTCTTGACAAAATTTAACCTTTAGTATTCCAGCTGTCTGCACCCAGAATATAAAGGGCTACAATCCTAATTTGCCTTGCATAGAAATTTTTACTTGTGTACTTCAGCTCACTGATCATGTGCTATCACAGTCATTTGTGGACCTGCACTATGTATAGCATCAGGGATTAGTCTGATGAAACAGGAAAATGGTGAAAAAGCAAATAGGATCAGGTCGTCCCTGTACCAATATTGAAATAAACTAATTTCATTTGAGCCTTGCCTCTCTTTGTGAAGGCATCATAGATCGTGCTTTTGGCTCCAGAGTGTTTTGGTGCTGGTCAAAACAGCAGCTGTCAGATCTGCCCAGTGAGTGATGACATTACACTAACTATAGCTGCCACAACTGCAGCAATCTTGAAAACAGTGTCTCCCATTTCTGGAGCCGTCTTAAAATTGGAGGCTTGAAATATGTTTACACAGAGTTACAAGTTTATTTCCATGTATATTTTCCTAGATTTCTTCCAGTTCTTTGTGCAAAGTCACCTTAGTTCTGCTTCTGCTGGGGAGGAGAATCAACCATCAAATCCAAGGGTTTTTTAACGTGATTTTGCTGAATTTCATCTGTACTGCATTTCTCTTCCCATAGAAAGAAAGATCTAGCCTGATTTAAATATTATCAAGTTAATCCATAGAGGATTGTTTTTCCCCCTCATGTTCAAAGTGTCTGTTCTGGTTTAGGCCCTTTTTTCCCCCACTAGCATGTCTTTCCCTATTAGTCTAAATTATGTTGCTGTTTTCTCAGCAGCCTGTATAACGTAATTGTAGCTATTCATTTGTATAACACAGTAATAATGCTTGCAGATCTTGCAAATAACAGAATCAAGAAATAATAAAGTTTTAGCTTATGAACATAAAAAAGCAGTGTTTTGGCTTCAGGAATTGTGTCAACATGTTTGAAGTAATAATAAGCACTTAATGATTTGAAATGGTTTCTATGTGGAAAAACAACATATATATATTCATTTTTTTATCTGCCAGTTTCTGAATGTAAATGCTTTGTTTTCTGTTTTTTTTTTTTCTGTGTTTGGTTGTGTCCTTTGAACATGCTAAGAAATACCCTGGCTAAGAGATGACCACTGGACCAGATAAAGCACAACTTCCACAGGGATAGTTCTGCCTTTATTGCATATGCTTCTTTGCTTAATTCAGTCTTTTTGCAGAAACTGTGCACTTGAGTAGGTGATGCACTGTTATTTTATGTGGCTCTTCAAAGCAGTACTTCCAGAGGAAATTGTTTAATCAGTTAAGATAATAGCTCTTAAATATGTAATGTAATTGCTACAAATTATACACTTTCCATCTACAGGGTTAATATTAAATATCATTGTTCTAATAATTAGTTCAGATAGTGACTAAATGTTAGTCTATTTGATTAGTTTTAGCCCTCTTTCTTTCCAGACACTTAATGAAGACATTGTGTCTTCTAGCTTTTTTAGTGCAGCAGTGCAATAGGTTGTACTTTTCTGATGAAACATTATATACCACAGCACTACTGCTTCAGATTATTTACCTATCTGCCAATTTAGTATCTGAAGAAAGTTCACTTTAAAAAATACATGTTTAAAAGAATATTATGTCTTGAGCTGTTTTCAGTTAGCGTGCCTGCAGCAGTTACTGCAGAACATTTGTGTGCAGATTGGCAAACCTCCCAAATCCCACTGACTGTTCTAAAAAGTGGTCTGAAGAGATCACATTTGCAGCACTGACAACCTTATTTCAAAACAGAAGAGCAAGATACAAGTAATGAGATGGAGTCATGCAGTTTGTTTGGTTCCTCATTATTATTGCTTTTGGTATTCTGATTTAATGCTGCTTCTGTACAGATACTCTGGATTTAGTACATGAAAGATAAAAGTTGTTCTAGAGGATCAATACTTACGAAAAATTGAACTATTGATAAAACTATCTGTGGCATTTTGTCAAACAACATGGATTTTTTAATAAGTCATATTTAATATGTTTTTCTGCTGCTTCACAGCTTTAAAAAATTATTTTCAAGTTATAATTGAACAGTGTGTGAAGCCCAACCTAAATGCTAATGATGAGGTTGTTTGGACAAATCAATGTAATGTTAATACCACACATTTTGAATTTGGATGGTCCCTTAAATTTTAGCAGTTTCAACAAAATGGCACAATGATGAAACCACATATTCTTTCTAACAAAGTGATCAGTGATACATAAGTTTTACTGAAGTCACTGACAAGATGTTGAATGCTGACAATAGGTTGAATCAAATAGTGGTCTATGTTGCTTTCTCAGCTACAATGTTTCACTGGAGCTACAATTAAATCTGTTTACATAGAAGAAGGTTTATAGGTAATATGAAAAGTGAGGACTTTGTCTATGACGTACAATTCCCTAATATGAGTGCAAGTCCCAGAATTATCAAACAATAAAAATAGCATAGCTGTGTTGTGTTGATCCAGAAATCTAATCTTTAGGGAGGAGCACAGAAATGGGAAACCATCTACATAGAATTTTCTGATAACCTGACAGTTTTTCAGCTATTTTTGCTCAGGACTGCCTGAGCTAAAGATACTATTTTTTATTTTAGTAACTTTTGACAGAATTTCCGTTCATGAATTTTCTACTGTTTCAATTTCTGTTAAGGTTAATTAAGATTTCATCAGCCTCTTTCTTGCTATCACATTTTTAACAAAATTAGGGAGACCAGAACATGAGTGTTGTCATGAGAAAACTTGTGCAGATAAAAGAGGGATTTGGTTTCTCTCTCTCTGCAAATTGTGATCTTATCTTCTAAGACGTGTTCTTCTATGTTTGTTATTTTAATTTAAATATGAACACAAGAATAACAGATATCTTGATTAGAAGTTTCTCTCATGGGCATTTAAGAATGAGGAAATTTAATGAAAAGAAAGGGAATTTTATGAGAACCCATAATATAAACATATTTCTACAAACTCACAAGGAGTTACAGCTCTGTAAATTAGTTGTATTAATTTCTGCTAACTAAGAAGAATAATTGAGCTGGGTTCTTAAAACTGTTTTTGAATTATCTTGCTGTTTGGACCTCAAATTAGAAAATTTTATGAAGAAGGAAAAGTTGCTTCATCTGCAGAAATCTGAGTCAGAGCTCAGCTATATTATGCAAATCTTAACAGTAAAAATAGCTTTGAATGAAGGACTTGTTTTCATTAGCAATGGGGTAAAATGGATAGTGGGTGTCTCTAATCAGCAGTTTCTAGTGTGGTTTAGAAGGTTAGAGATAAAATATTCATAGCAGAAAATGCCTTTCCCTCTTATATTGAAATGCAATTTAAAAGTTTAAGGCAAAAAGGGACCATTAGTTCATATATATGTGTGTGTGTGTGTGCATATACAGATATATAAGTGCATATATATTTAATAGGGTCTGTAGGACTTGGACAAGGGGTAGTGGCTTTAACCTATGAGAGGAGAAAGTCAGAATTTTTGCAGTGGGGGCGCTGAACTACTGGCACAGATTGCCCAGAGGGGTTGTAAATGCTTCATTGCTGGAAACATTCAAGGTTGGGCTGGACGGGGGCTCTGGGCAATGTGGTCAAGTTGAAGATGTCACTGCTCATTGCAGAGAGTTGGACTAGATGATTTTTAAAGTTCCCATCAAATCCAAACCAATCTATGATTTTATGATAGCTATGTAATGGTAGATCATTAAACCTTGCCCACCTGTTCCTGAATTAATTAAAATTTTATTTCAGCTTAAGTCATTAGGAAAAGATAATACTGCATGCCAGAGGGAAAAACAGACAGGAACAAGATGTCTAATATAAAACACCCTAATACTGCTAAGGAGATACAAGTTGATAGATCCAAGTAATCCTAGTAGTTAGCTAAAGGAGTTAAGGTCCCATTCTTTTTCTCCATCCCATCCATCTAGCTCTTCCAGTAAGATGCAACAAACAATTTCTTCCCCAAACCAGCTGTGGTAATCCATCTCATTACAAGTGCAAGAATCAGACACAACAGCCAGTGCAACTAAGAAAAAAATGTTCTTTTTAGCTTAAAGAAATGATCTGTCTGTCCTGCCTCGACCATGCCCTGAGGGAGTTTTCATTATCGCTCTGCTGGAAACAATTTGTAGATCTGACTTGAGGTTTGATAATGTGCGGTAACTGATTCTCAGGTTGGTACTGACCTTCTCAGTCCTTGCTCATTTGACTGGTCTTTTATTCTTTCAAGTGGACTCAAAAGGCAAAAATTGGCAGTATAAGGTGGTAGTCTAGAAGGGAAAAAACAAAGATACTTTTGACCAATAATTTGCTGGACTTGACTTGTGAATCAGTTATTTGTTCTTCCAAATGGAACTTTACTTTGTATGACTTATAAACTGTGTTTACTTCTGTAAAACAGGCAGCCTGGCACTTCAATAATTACAGCCTACAGAGCTTACTTCATACCAGTGCTGTGAACATTGTATTCTGATAGCAGTGCTACTTCTAGATGCTAGGCTGCTCCACCACTTTCCTACTTGCTGAAACTCTGTGGGAGGGTGTACTTAGTGAGATATTTTGAAAAGGGAGAATTTAGATCAGGCTGAAAAAGCATGGATTTTTCTTTCAGTTACAAGAAAAATGTAAGTTTGTCATGTACACCTGAGATCCCAGTCATTGTTACACAGACGTTCAAAAAGAGAGTGATTATTTAAAAAAACCCAAAGAAACTATTTTTGAATTTAGCACGGGAATTACCTCTCCCAAACAGTGTCATTGGTTGCTGGATGACTATAGCAGTCTCCATTGCAGGGGTCTTTGAGAGGGTTTCTTCAACTGCATTGGAAGCTATTCTGCTGAATTGCTATAATTTGGCTGGCCCATGATCATATGTGAACACTTCATTATATACACAAATCATTGTTATTAATTATCTGAAACTTTATACAAAATATCTCTAACTGTGTACAAAAGACTGTCTTATGCAACTGTTTTTATATCTGCAGGAATGATTTCTTTTGAATATTTAGAGGTAACTATATACAACTTGTCCAGTTTTGCAGCAGGGCCCGCCTGAAAGCATCTGGAGTAGCCAGATGTTCCATGCAGTATGTTGATATACATATTGGAATGTTCAAATTGGTATATACATGTCAGGAGATGCTTTGGGAAGTGTGTGGAATTCCCACCTAGGGGCTCCTCCACTAATTACTCACATATATTGCTGTGAAGGAGGCCAGGGGCTCAGTCAGTCACCTTGGCTAGGTTAATGTGATATTTCAATTCAGTTGAATGTCTCATTTAGCAGTGGTTTCCTGGGCCACCAGGAAATTTCTGACTCAAGTGCATGAGTGTGCATACAGGCAACTGTCGTGGAAACCAGTTAGGCAAATATAAATATAGGACAAACTTGAATTTTATGTTAGTAACTTCAGTTTCAGGGCTCTTGTCACATTATACAATACATATTCAACCCTGAAAATCACATCAATTCATATCAGTGACTTGAGTGGAAGTGAAATACAGGTTTAATGTTATAATTTTTCTGAGACCTTGTTACACACCAGACATCCAGCACAGGGAGGAGTTGCTGTTTATTCGTGTAAACAGACTTGTCAGGCTTTTGTCCCCAGAGATAGACATGCAATAAAGACTATTATTTGCTGTCATAGTAATGGACCCTGATTTAGGATCCTGTCCTGTCCAATTTGTGATTTATATCACTCAAAGGATCACTGTTAAAGGTAGGAAAAGTGATTTGGGTATGGTATTGTAAGGCAGTGACTTAACAAAGTTTGATGGCAAAGGTTCGCTCTATTACTACATGGAAGAAACATACAAAGGAAAAAACAAGTTACAATCAAGCTCCACTGATTTACACAGAGACTGGAGACATAAAAGGGTAAAGGAGACCCTCCCTCTGAGTCGTGAGATTCAGAGTGGACTCCTTGCTTTCTAAACTTCTGTGCTGGTTTTGGCTGGAATTTACAGTGGCTGGTATGGGGCTGTGTTTTGCATTTGTGCTGAACACAGGGTTGATAATATAGAGATGTTTTTGTTATTGCTGAGCAGGGCTTACACAGAGCCAAGGCTTTTTCTGCTTTTCATACTGCCATGCTGGTGAGGGGGCTGGGGGTGCATAGGAAGCTGGAAGGAGACACAGCTGGGACAGGTGACCCAAACTGACCCATATTCCAGACCATATGATATCATGGTCAGTATATAAAGACAGGGGAAGAAGAAAAAAGGGGAGGGACATTTGAAGTGATGGCATTTGTCTTCCCAATGCTGGGACCCTGCTCTCCTGGAGATGGCTGAACACCTGCCTGCCCATGGGAAGCAGTGGACTGATTCCTTGTTTTGCTTTTCTTGAATGGATGGCTTTTACTTGCATTTTCTAGCTTTTATGCTTCCAAATCTCTCCCTGATCCTATTGGTAGGGAAGCAAGCAAGTGGCAGCATAGCATTTGGCTGTTAACTGGAGTTAAACTATGACGACTTCTGATGAAGTCTATGTGAGCCTAGGTCCAGTCTTAATCTCAGATTTGATATAATCTCATTTTATGTCTAATGGAAATATCTATATTAGGTCTGTAAAAATTAATATTGAGTCTCAATTTCTTTAGTACTAAATCATCACTCTATCAGTCACTTATCAAGGATCTTTGGCAGGTAAGGGGTCTCTCCACCTTAGGTAAGGGAGGTTCTCATAATCTCAGGTAAGGAATCTCAGACCTTGAGAGGCTCAAGGGGGGAGCCATCTGGCATGCAGTCCAGTTTTAATTCAGGAAGAACTCAAACCGGACTCATCTAAAGCTTGATCATCAGTAAAAGGCCTCTCTGCCTTGGGAAGCAACCTTGAGGGGAGTCTCAGCTCAAGGGGAGATCACCACCATGTGGCCATATTGCATAGCAGGGAAAGCTCAAAGGCAGATCACTTAGGCTGTCATATTTATAGAAAAAAAAGTGGTTGGGTCCTAGTCAAGTTGCATACAATAGTGAGGTATGTATGAGGCACCTTGTACCCACAGCTTTCTAAGTTCCTTGAGTCTTGGAAAAACCACCGGTGTTAGTCACGTGATTGATGTTCCAAGTTCATGTGCACCGATGCTCAGTGCCACTCTTGCTTTGTGGGTTTTTCTGGAGGAGTTCTTGGCCCATCACTCAGGCCTTTACCTCCTCTGAACCTTGTATCAAACTACTGCTAGTTTGGTTAAGGGGTTCACATCGTTCCCATCATCCTCCTGCACACAAGAGTGTGGGTTTCGATGTTCACATTATATTAAAAAAAGTGATTGTGCTTAGAACGCCACTTTTCAGTTTTTTCAGTGCTAGTGAATAGTACTGTGTGTTCCTGTACATGTAACTGAGGGTCATTCATTAGGCAGTGTTGAGTCTTTTATGTCTGGTCGAACTTATCACAGACTCTACTCTTCATAAAGTCCTTGTCCTTCCAAGGGCAAGTCTGGTTCATTTGCTGAACAGAAGAGCCAAGGGTGATCTCATTGCGTCTTTCACACCTAAAGTATTTTATGCATTAAGTATTTCATATTATTGTGTATCTTCACCAAAATTTCATAGATGTATTTAGTGGTGGGAACAATTCAGGTTTTGCAAATTTTCCTTTGGCCATTGTAGAGTCTGACCAAATGCTTGTCAAGTAGGCCAAATCCCCTGACAGACAGGCTGGTTGTTTTCTTCCTCCTCCCTTCTCATTGACATCTTTTTATTAAGGATCTCACAGATGGAAGAAAGCTCAAACTGGAAAAAGAAAGCAAGAAAGTTATCCAGCAGACAGTATGCACAGTATGAACTATATAAGGAAGAGTAACCTGTAGGGTATAAATAATTTCTCACTCAGTTTCCAAGTGATATATTTATTTATGCATGAGTAAAAAAAAAAGGAAAAGAACATTTTCTGTGTCATTTTTTAAGCTCTCTCATAAGTGTACATATTGATGTGCATATTGATCCATAGCAGCATAACCCCTATTAGCCTTGCTAATGCTACAATTAGAATTAATTTACAACTAGACCAGATTCTGTTTGTATTCATAAAACGTTGAGGTGGGTTGACCCTGACTGGCCACCAGGTGCCCACCAAGCTGCTTTGTCATTCCCCTCCTAAGCAGGACATGGCAGGGAGAAAATAAAATTAGAACCTTTCTAGTTACTTGTACAAAGCCCAGCTTTGAGGGCTGATATGGGGAAAGTTAACTCCATCCCAGCCAGATCCAATACAGATGTTAATGGACTGATTATTATTTAACAACTGTATCCATTATTTTAAAAAAATATGTTAATATTCTTCATGAAAGTGACTTTTCTGGGTTTTCAAATTTGAGCAATTTTAATTGCTTCATTCTAAGAAGTAGGATAATTTGATGGGAGATTTTATGCTTTAACAGTAAATACATGGAGTGAGGTTTCTGGTAGGAAAGTTTGCAGAATGAAAATCCCATGTAAGTTTTTCATTAGCACTCTGCCATTGAATCTCAAAAGCTCACAGACAATGTAAGGCTTATAAACATGATTTGAGAATATTCATCTTAACATCAGTGACATTTTCAGGAAAAAGTAGGCTGAAGTTAGAAGTACTTACTAACATAAGGCTGAGGACTCCAGTGATTCTTAGTATTTATGGAAAATGGATTAGGTTTTTCCACATGGTTTGTCAGGGGCTTAGTGTTCCTCTTTATATTAGAGTGGAATGATGCAGGGACTGGAAGTCATTAAGGTACAGAAATAGGAGCCAAATAAGTCTCTCAGATCAGGATTAATAACATTAGTGTTACAGGATAACTCTCTTCTCCTTTTTCTCCCTTCTTTTCCCTTTTCTCCTTCTCTTTTCTTGCAAAGAAGTAGACAACCCCCTCCTTCCAAAACAGCAGCAATCTGCATTTTCATTTTAATGCACAATAGGACACAGGTAATGCTCTTTCAGTCATAATCCATATGGAGTTGGCTCTGGTGTGTAGCTTTTTTGGTAATGACATAAAAATAATTATTATGCAGTGACCTTTAAAGAAGAAAACTGATACTTTTTTATCTTATCATAGATATTTATCTATATTTAGCCAGTTTGAGTACTCTCAGGCTAAATATTCTCTGTCCTATTATGTTAAACACAGGATAATTACTGTTTGATGTATTGAGACAGTGGAAGAAAGAATGTGTGGGCTTAACTTCAGTGAGTGTGTTTTATTTCTGTATGGTTGATTGGGTTTTACAATTATTTATAATAAATTTGCATCATGCCAGGGAATTGAAAACACTCTTTAGTTACATTATGGAATGTGTAGGAGTGTGCATAATTCAGATGGGCTAAAACACTAAGCATTGCCCAAATTGCTTGTGAAATATGACAGGAAAGATGTCTAGGGGAAATGTAGGCACTCATATGAAAGGTTAATTTTGTGTGCTGCTGAAATTGCATTCAGAATCTCTGGGTTCACTCGTGGAGCACACTTTATGCAACTCAATTCCAAATGATAACAATGTCGGTTGCTTGTTTACACTTCATAAATAAATGTACTTGCAATAAGTTTTTTTACAGAATTTTTGCAAGGATTACCCATGTGGTTACTGTTGTTGCTAAGACTTTACAAAATGTTGCATTTTAATTCCTTTCACAATTTTAAGATGCTTAAAACATTCTAAAATTTCCATGTTTGGCAGGATAATAAAAAGATGTATTAAAGTATGCTCTTGTTTTGCAGTTCTAAATAAAACCTGGCTGCTTTGATGAGATAAAAATATCAAATGCATTTTTTCCCCCTTTGCCAAGTGCAATGCAATTCTAACCTTTCTTTTTAAAATAGGGTTTTCCTATTATTTATTATTTTAGTTTATTTTACTTTATTTTTTTTTTTTAGCTATTTATTTTACTTTTTAAGTCTACAGAAATTTCAGCCTTCTTTTTGGCTGTACTGCTCACTTTTGTAAGTTCTCTTTTCTTCGTGCTTGGGAGTGATGCTTTCTTTAGTATGGCTAGAAGCATCATAAAAATTAGCTTCTGTATACATGAACCATTTCTTTTCACTAGACTGAGTTCACAGTCATAAAGTCTGCTGCACTCTGTGTCCATGAGCAGATGGATTCCATTGTTGTTGTCATAGTCAATAGGTATTTTATTCTACTGCTAAAGTAATTTCATTGGTAATTCTCTTCCTGGGACAATGAAATTTGAGAACAATTTATAACTCAGAGGCCTTTTTTTCATAAAACTTTTTTTGTATGAGTAACACTTTGAAACTATGTCTATGAATGGATTAAAGATGTTTAAAGAGACTTGTGATTTTGATAAAGTGCCTAGGTAATAAATGCCTATTGAAAGGGAAAAAAAAGGTGGGTTTGATTGTGAAACTAATTTCTTCTTTTTAAAATGCAAAATGTTGTCATAATAGGACTGGAGAAACCCATACTTATGTATTCAATTTTGAGTGAACTTTCAAGATGCACATTTAACTTGTTGCTTAACTGTATTTTTTATTTTAGTTTATTTTATGTGCAAGATTGTGAGTTCTTAGATTTGAGAAAAACAGAATTCTACCTATGTAATACTTTTGAATTATGTGGGCAGGTAGATATTGTTTGTGTTGGGTTTTTACGATGTTGCCAATACCTGGCTTTGGGAGTGGTCAATTCAGTTAATATGCTAAAATATAAGAAAATACACAAAGTACATGTTTAAATGCAATTTATATTGTACTGTTGATAAAAACCTTTTTTTAAGAAGAAATGCATTAAAAATGCCACTATTACACCTGCCTTTTCTTGTTAAAAATGTACTTGGTAGGCAGGAATGAGCACATCCTAAGGGATGTTTGCACACACATTTTTATTTCATGGCTTCAAATGCTAAGGGTGTCTCATCGCCATCACAGTGAAGAGGGTCCTGTTCCAGTCCTGTTTAACACCTTTAACATTTATCTGAACGATGGGATCAGGTGCACCCTCAGTCAGTTTGCTGATGACACCAAGTTGAGCAGGACTGTTGATCTGCTGGAGGGTAGGAAGGCTCTGCAGAGGGATCTGGACAGGCTGGATCAATGGGACAAGGCCAGTTGTGTGAGGTTCAACAAGGTGAAGTTCTGGGTCCTGCACTTAAGTCACAACAACCCCATGCAGAGCTACGGATTGGGGACAGAGTGGCTGAAAAGCTGCCCAGTGGAAAAAGACCTGGGTGTGTCGGTCAACAGCAGCTGAACATGAGCCAGCAGTGGGCCCACAAAGCCAAGAAGGCCAATGACAAAAAGACATTTAGATGTTGCACTTATGGACGTGGTGCCATGGTTTGACACTGGCCAAATGCCAGGCATCTATAAAAGCTGTTCCTTCACCCTCTCTTGCTACAAGTGGGCAGAGGAGGGGGGAGAAAAAAAAGGAGGCTGATGACTTGAGATAAGGATTGGGAGAAAACACTGTAAGGGCAAAATTGTTTCAAATTTAAAGGTATAAGATAAATCTATTATTAACAGAGTCAGAGGAGGATAATGAGAAGTAAAATAAGCCTTCAAAACATCCTTTTTTACCCCCAGCTCCTCCCTCTTTCTCATCGACAGCACAGGGAGACAGGGTGTGGGGGTTTTGGTCAGTTTGTCACCTGAGATCTTTTTCTGTTTGTTCTGAGAGAGGAGTGTTTCCTCTGCTATGCCGTGGGGTCTCCCCATGGAGACAGTTTTCAGTGAACTTCTCTAGCATAGCTCAAATCTCATGAGCAACAGTCATGCCAAAACTGCTGCAACATGAGTCCCTCCCATGGACAAAAAGCCTTTCCGAAACGGTTTTGGCATGGGTCACTTGTCTACAGAGTGAAGGCCTCTAAGGATAGGCTGTTCTAGTTTGGAAGCATGGGCCCTCCGTCTCAATCTCTTGAAGCAGGGGCCCTCTACCTCCATTCGGGTCTTCCATTGGATCACAGCTCTCTCTGGCATCCACCCGCTCTGGCGTGAGCACTTCTCCCATGGGCTGCGAGAGGATCTCTGCATCCTGTGTGGATTTCATGGGCTGCAGGAGGACAGCTGCTTCACCATAATAGCCTGCAGAGTAATCTCAGCTCTGGTGCTTGGAGCACCTCCTCCCTGTCTTTTTTTCCACTGACCTTGGTGTTGCCATGTTGTTTCCTTCACATGTCCCACCTCCTCCTCTTCTCTGACTAGAAGAACAACTGCTGCCCATAAGTACCATTTTCAACAAGTTCCACCAATTCAAAGATTCTTGTGTGATTCCACAGTGCTGAGAGGTCGATCTTGTCTGGGTTCCACGTTGGGGAGTCGCTTGCCATGTTTTTGCCACTGGCCATGTGGTCCCGCTGCCACCATGCAGACAGTGGCAGCCACCATGGCGCTGGTACTATTTAACACCTCTCTTCATGCGGGGCATCAGGAAGGAGAAGCTGCCGACGCCACCCCTGCCCTTCTGCCTGTGGTGCAGCTATGGGTGACCAGGCAGGCAAGGCTCGCTGTGGGCTGCACTGATATGGCAGTGGCCGTGGTGCATTTTATAGACTCTGAATCAGCGTTTCAACTGCCAGGTTTTAGGGCCACCTTATTCATGAATTTCATGGTTATCTCAGCCCTCTGTATTCCCTACCGATGGAATAGAGGCAAGAAACAGGAAAGAAAAGGAAAGAAAAGAAAACAGAACTCGTGGGGTCAGATAAGAACAGCTTAATAATTGAAACAAAGTGAAAGATAATAATAACAACCGGAACAATACCACTATTACTACTACTAATTGTAATTAAAAAAGAGAGAGAGAGAGAAAGAGTGAGACAAAACCCAGTGCTCACCACTCACTGACTGATGACCAGCCTGGCCCCAAGCTACAATCGTCCCTCCCTTTCAGGGTACTCCCCCCCATTCATATACTGAGCATGACGTTCTCTGGTGTGGAATATCCCTTTGGCCAGTTTGGGTCAGCTGTCCAGCTGTGCTCTCTCTCACAGCTTTTTGTGCAACTCCTCCCTGGCAGAGCATGAGACACCAAAAAGTCCCTGACTTTGGGTAACCTCTATTAGCAGCAATCAAAACATCAGTGTGTTATCAACATTATTCTCATCCTAAATCCAAAATGCAGATGAAAATCAACTCTATGCCAGCCAAAATCAGGACACTGAAGTACTGAACTATGTGTTCTATCTGTATTTACATTTCCATTTCTATGATGTGGTAAGACTGATTGGCCACTGCAGTCATCTTCACAGTTATCCTTTATGTAATGTCTGTCCTTGTCCAGACAACCTGCTCTGCTCCAGTTTTGTTAAAGTTATCTTCTAAGGGAATTTCATCTTCCTCTTCTCCATCTGATTGACATAGCCAAGAAGTATGGTATGGTTCCCTTGGCTCTTGAAGAAAATGGGAGAATCCCAGTGTTTCCATTTCAGCGATTCATGATATGATGTTTCATTGCAATATTCTACATACCTCTGATTCTGTTCTCATATTGTCCAGTTTTATATTAGAATACTGCTGTCCAGTTGTATTGAAACAATATTTAAACCTTCATGGTATTTATTTAGTAAGTATGAAAGAAAAAATGAATTAATTTGACTGAAAGGTCACATTTTACCTTCCAGTTGAAAGGCAATGTTTTGAAAGTCAGACAAATAAAAAGTTTCAGAAAGTGTCTTTCTGTAACCTTGTTTCATAAAGCTGTGTATTAACATAGTGTGTGAATGGTACCTATGCATGTCATGAGACAGTGCCTTTGCTTTTTCACCATGCTTCCTTGAACTGCTGGGGGTCAGGATTTTTTTGGCGTTACTGAAAACAAAAGATTAGGAACAGAGGATAGTATTCATATGGTAACTGTAATTTAGAGGGGAGTAACTCTTTTTGAAAGAGGTTTTTGAATAATTTTTTGAAAGCTTTGGGTTTGCTTAAACTGCCTGAAAAGTTATTCTACAGAGAAGATTCTCTTACTCTTCTGTGTTGTTATTACCATGTTTCCATAGTTAAATAGAAATAGACTGATTGTTATAATTCCTACGTCCTATCTTGCCTTTTAAGACCAGTGACAACTGATGTGTTTCTTGTTTTCACTATTAAGTCAAAATTCTGTAAACCAGAAGCTGACAAAGCAGATTGTAAAGAGACCTTTCAGTGGCCTAATCAGGTGAGAGTGTAGGCAATAGCAAAATGCTGAGAAAACTAGTTTTTCTCTTTGTCATCAGTTTTAGGTACAATAAGCTTGAAAATGTAAGTGAATTAGGGAAACAATGGTCATATTTTTTATATAAGAACAGCGCTTCCTATTGGAATGGATATGAAGGAAGTAATTTTTATAAAATGATGTGATTGCTTAGGCTAACTGGTTTTAATAGCCATTAACAGCTATTAACATCTTAAGAAATTTTTATATTTTTCAAATTGAAGGAAACTATTGGACATAAAAGTTAATAATGAGGTGAACACAGGTTAATTTTAATTAAAGAAATCATCCAGATTATTCTCAAGACATTCATTGAAAGGATGATTGATGCGAAAACAGTTTGCTGTGATTAGTTTAGATAAGTATACACTTAGTATTTTCCAAAAAGTAAATTTAAAGCACTTCCTAAGCTTCTTTAAATACTCCTCTACTGATAATTCTGGTAGTTGTGTCTTTAGAGACTTTCCAAGACTTCCCTAGAAGACTTCCCTAGAACTTCCTACAAACTTTGGAGAAAAGTCTACACGAACTTCTTCATTCAATACATGGCACTGCAAATCTCTGGCAACCAGCCTGAACCTTAGGAAAGGCAGTCTGAATTCTGGGCTTTTAGAATGGACTTATACCCTTCCTTGTTTGGAAATATGGGCCACTACCAACCTGTACCTTACCATCCACTTACTGGCAGCTTAGGTCTTTTTTTAGTGAACAAGGGATAGGAGAATTATAAACTCCATAAACTCCTCTGGCATGTTCACTCTGCAAGAGCTGAAAGGGTCAGGCAATTTGAACTAGGAGTCAGAGAGCAAATTGAGAATAGGTGCTGCATTAGTGTCAAATTAAGGAAATTAAGGCATAAAATCTCATAGCTCCTGAGATATAAACACTGCTTATATTTTTGCTAGTGTTGCCAAGCTAACAAACAAGTGTTAAAAAGTGACTCTTTCAGCATGTGTTTAAATGGCTGCAGTATTCTGCAATTCTAACTGCCCCAGGTTATCAACTTTGTGCAGACACCTGCACATGTGTAACTTAGTTTAAAATATGCAATTGCTTGCTAAACTACAGCTAATAAAATATATCCCCTGAATTCTCTTCTTCCTGCTTCTTTAGTTACTTCATTAACTTCCTAAAATTTAAATTTAATTTAAAATCTAGTTTTAAAATGTTGACTTTTTTTCCCTCAATATATATATATTTTTACCACCATCTTATGTTAGTACCTTCATTGTTGTTAGCTTGAGCTTTGTCAGGGAATAAACAAAATGTTTCCTGGACAGATAAGTTTGTTGACTTCTTATAAATGTACCATGAACATACAGCTGTTATTCAAATATATCTAAAAATCCTTTTTGGAAATTCTGCTTTGGAAGAAGATCATAGCAAAAAAAAAAAAAACGTTAAAGATCTTTAAAAGACAAGCATATTTTGTAGCAATGCTATTCTGTGACAAGACAGTGTATTTCCTGGAATGCGTTGTTGATCTTTGTTTACAAGGGATTCTTTCCATCTCCAAAAGCAGATACTCAATTTGTAATGCCAGTTTTTAATTCCTGCTGTTAGTGGCTACATTTTGAGAGATAATTACATGGTGTGGAATTAGTACAGAAGTGTGTTTACAACATCAACCTTCTCATTGTTTTGAATAGTGTTAATTTATAATGAAAGATTTCTATACAGTGTCTGTTGATAGAGCTAAGATACCTCTAATTATTTTTTTTTTCAGTTATTTTACAATGCCTCAAAATAGAGTTTGGAGAGGGACATAATGAATGTTACTATGTGAGACTCCATTAAGGCAAATAATTAATGAAAGGGAATATGCCATCAGCTGACTGGGAGATGGTCTAGGAACACTGTTGTGCTGTCAGTACCAAAAGGGTATTGATCAGGGATTATTTCTTGTAATTTTCTTATATTTTATCAGTGTTCCTACTTCCCAAGACATCTGTCATGTTTAAAGCCTAAAATAATCTTGCAATAAATTGAGGAAGCCTCATAAGCACACAGTCTTCTCCTATCCAATGAACTGAAGGTTAAAAGTTTCAATGTGCAGAAACGTTCCCAAATTATGGATGATTTTTGAGTTTGTAATTTATTTTTAATAAGCAATGTCATCATTGCATTTCTTTTCCCAAGAAATCATTTGTGGCTATGGGACTGTGAAATCTTCTCCTGCTCTATATGATCCTAAATATTTATTTCTTCTATGTTAAAACTGTTTTTGCATTCTGAAAAAAAAAGGGTCAGGGGATTGAAAATTGGTGGGGTTGTGGCTGGACATGGCAAACTAGTCTCAAGGTCAGCATTCATCTCGCCACCCAGAAGAAAGGAAATAGATGTAACTATTTGAAATCACCTACCTCTTCAAAACATAGATACCTTTTCCCTTTCCTTAAGTATGTTTAACTTGCTTCTCAGGAGATTTAATAAACACTGCTGTGTTCATAATTTTAAAGCTACTTTTCTTTGAGGCTCACTGAATTTGTGTCACATAGCTTTCTGATCATTCAGCCAAGCTGCTTACTTGACTCCCTTCTGAGTGACTCATATTTGGAAAAATAGTTTGTACTTGTACAGTTAAAAACCTGGTAAATAATGAGTGCTTTGTAGAATTAATTGTGCTTGTTCTGTGAGGAACAAAAGCTGCTCCTGCCAGTTGGCTGAGGACACACATCATCAGCCTGACCTTTCAGTCAAACCTCAGTGCTCAGTTACAGCTGACCAAAACTGGGTCTGTAGATGTTGTCAGACTGACATCTGTAATAACTGCACAGAAAATGCTGTTAATAAGGATTTGAGCAAATATTATTACACCAGCATACATTTTTGTGAACAGAGAGATGCAGTCAAAAATCTCAATTCTTGCATGAAACTGGATGTGGAATAATACTGTTTGTCTGGGTTATGCTCATGGTATAAATCCCATAGTGAGGGTTAGTGAGGCAAATAGGCACACAGAGACTGTGTAGGTGATTTTCCTTTATATGCCCCACTGTCCTATTCACAATTTCATGCTGCATTTTTCTTGCTGTATGGCCTTATTGCTGGTTAGCTGAGATTACTGACACAGACATGAAGATTCACCAGAAAGTCTTTGGCCCAGTCCAGTTACATTCACCAAAATTGTGGTTTGAGTGGATTTTTATGCTACAGTTTTACCAATATGGAGTCTCAGCCCCTGTCTTTCAGTAGTCTGTGCTTTTTACAATTGTCCATGGTTAGCTTTTGACTTTTATTTAACCAGTTCTTTTCCAAGAAATTTCTTGGCATGCTTTGGAAGCCAATGTCCAGCAGGCAGGTTGGTTACATTCATCGTACTTTGAAGGCTGATATGTCCTAGCATAGATGCATTTGCTCCATATCAGTTGGTCTCAGTGCTCAGGAATGTTTCTAGGTGTATTTAATTACAACAATATAGATGTAGCCTAGATGTCTGGCCCAGACAACACTCTGACTGCCTTCTTCCCAGAAATATGTAATTTGTTAAGTGTGATGCTCCACTTAATTGCATAGAATGGACATCTGTGTGTGCACAGAAGCACCCTGCACTGCAAGGTAAAAGCCTGTCTCCTGCCAAAAAGATGTGCTGTAGCTGTAGTGCTTCACCTCAGAGGCCAGAGAGTGATGAAGGAACAAAAGATCTGGAATTCTTGCAGCCAACCTTGTTGTTTGTGTCTGAGTTTTGATCCTACACTCTTACTTTCCTGTTTGGAAAGGGCTTTTGCTCCAAATATGTTTTTTTTTCACATAATATCTTGAGGCATTTGTTAATGGCACTGGAGATCTTCTGCTCCAAAATGCAGGTTGCCTAAAATGAAGGTCTTTGAGAGCTGTAGGAATTATGCAAAAGGCAAATGATACTATCATTTTCCCTCTACTCCTTCCTACCATTTACAAAAGAGCTATGATTTCTGAATTAATTGTCTGTCCTCTGAGGTAGCTGAACAACCAAAGTGCTGAATAGATAAAGGATCTTGCAGTTTTTCTCAGTGTCTGGCTTTAGTGTCTGGTTTAGTGTTCTTAACCATGGGAGCACCAATGGTTTTCCTGTTGTTATGGAAAGGGAAAGGATTGAGATAAATTCAATTGATCCCATTATTAGTTTTTAGTCACTGGGATGCCCAAGTAAAACCAGGCCTGCTGGCCTTTAGTCTCTCATCGTTGCTGGCATTAAATCCTGGCTTCACTGAAGCCAATGGAGACATTCCAGCTCTAATTTAGTTTTGTAAACAGGCATCTCTTAATGCTTTGAATATCCTAGGGTATTCCACCTGGAATCTGTATTCTGTTTAAGAAAGATGCAAGCTTCCTCCTCTTCTGCTGTCATATCTGCTAAATGATTTGGATATGGTAGTAAAACTCAAATGTCTCTAAATGCTTGTCTTTACATTACTGAATAGAGAGCCTTTCACATAGCAGAGCCAGGATTTTCTCTCTTATCCTTAGTTTTATATAATTGCAATGTTTGACTACAGGTAGTTTGTGTGGTTGGAGTTTTGATTGTGTGCTTAATAAATGATTGATTATCCTCTTTTTCTTCTCTGCTTTCTTTGGACTCTTTTCCTGTGCACATAGAGCTTTGTAAACCAGTTGCCCACTGACTCCTCCTAGTCGTGTTTGATCCGTGGCAAGGGAATAGATACAGAATATCAAATCTTCTATAAATCTAACCCATTAAATTTACTTCTTCTCGCTATTTTAACATTCCATTAATTTTTGCAGTCACTTAGAGTTTGGAACAGCATGCAGGCATCTGGCAGAAACCCAGGACAGCATACTTCCCTGTCATACTTGCTCTTACAGTGAGTTGAAGTTTTTTGGCTGTAGAGTAAACCATCCTTTATCTAATCTTTACATTTTAGAATGTCAAAAGTAGATGTTTTTAACTAAATTTCTGGGGCTGTCATGAGTTCAGTTCAAAACACATATTACTTGGAAATTCTTATAAGGTACCCATAGTTCATTTTAGCTTGTGCTTTCTCCAGATTAGCCGAAGTTCTCAACTGTGATAAAATGGCATCATTAAACTCTGCTACTTGCCTGTTCCTTTGTGAAAGGCAGGGCAAAAATCCTTTATATAATAAGGAACTGGCAGTCTGGTTTCTGCGTGGAAATGCTACCTGGTAAAGTGAAAACTGTAACTGTTACACTTCTTTCTGACATTTTTCCTTAAAACTTCCTTGAGCTGGGTTAGCTGCAGAAAGGCTTGGCGTTAGACCACTTGTGCACACACAATCCACTGTGACTGACCATCATGCTTCATAAAGTTTCTTTTATGCTCTCTTACTTGTCACTTGTGCTGTACCCCATCCACAGAGTTTCAGATTTGTTGCATGCTTGGCCAGATGCACCATAATGCAGTTACCTAATCTTTCTGATTCCAGTCATGTCCTTTGAACTTTACTTTCACTTTTTAAAACAATTATATCAGATGCAAGGTAATCTGTCATGTTTCTCTGATGGGTCAAGTGCCTTCAAAAACAGAAAATCTTTTAGGAATGATGATCCTTGGGAATACACCATAGTAAATATGAAGTTGTGTGATTTTTTTTTTTTAATAGCCAGTAAAGTCCAGGATAGATCTGTGATACAGTTCTCACTTCATAACAAAGGTAATATACTCCCTTCAACATAGACACAAACTAAAGTACTACAAATGCCAATGATGTTACTTTTATATAAAAGTGTGGTACGTAGCAAAGTAAGTCAGAAAAATACCAGTTCTTTTTTTATAACTTTGGAGACTCCACAGTAAATAGGGACAAGTAATAGAGTGTCATTGTGCCTTATGGTTGTGGACAACATTTCTAAATAAGCATCCTTGTGTAACAATGTGAACAAACCATCATGGAAGAGCAGGAATCTCACTTTTCTAGCTCTCGGCTGTCTAAAAATGAGACTGGTAGCTGGCTGATCTGATGAAAATATCTAGCTCTGAAAGATTTAAACTATCTTCCCTGGGTACAAAAGTATATGGATCCAAACGCTATTATTGCAAGTTAGAAGAAACCTGCCTAGGCATATAGGCAAAGTGTTGAGTATAGCGGAGCTTTTCTTATCTCTTCTACCAGTATGTTACTTTGCTCACACTTTATGCTTCCATGTACATCTGATTTGCCAAAGGTAAGAACCTTCAAGCACTTGCAGTGCTTCCTGTCTACAGGCGTGGTCCTCTATTTTATCTATTGTCACTAGCATGTCACTAGCAGTTCGGGCTGAAGATTGGCTATTGGTGGGGGAAGTACTCTGTCACAGTATTAGAAGCTTTTCCAATCTCCCAGAGCATCAAGATGCTTTTCAATTTTAATATCCATGAAAGCATGGAAATACTGTTGTTGCATGCATTTGTTTCCCAAACATCTCTGAGATTTTCTGCCATGCGAATTATGATGACTCTCAATCCCTGCTCAGGCCTTTTCAGTCAATGAGAACTTTGACCAGGGATGATATGCACAACAATTTTTAGATGATATCTACAACTTCTTGAAATTCCTGCAAAAATCTTCTGTCTCAGGACACCTGTATATAAGACTAGACAGTTTCCTTGCTTTTATGAGTGCAATATGAAAAGCTGAGAAATAAATAATTCTGTATAGTATCAAAATGCTTTTTGCAGCCCTATATGCCAACACAATGTATTCAGTTGTCGTCTTAGCCCAGACTGAGCTAAAGTACATGCCATCATGAATGGACCTGGCACTTCAGAGGTAACATGTTGTGTATGTGGAGCCAAGGGCAACAATATTCACAGCACATAAGGAATTTACTGCACATTAATATCAATATAAAATATATGACTCAGTCCTAGTGTGCTAACACTGAAACCCTTTCACAGTCCTGAAATGGACTCTTTGTTCTAGAGGTGCTGCCAAAGGAAACAAAACTCAAAGGTAAACAGCCTGTAGCAGGTAACGGGAGTGATAGAAAACAAATTTTTAGAGACAATGGAGGTGTATGGAAACAGTTGCCTGGATGCTGTGGTTACAGAGGCAAAATGCTTTTTTGTCAAACTGTTTAATAGTTATGAAGATGAAATTGCAACATATGTTATCAATTAACAAAATGTAAATTTGCTAAAGTAATTTTACATTCAGAAATTACAGAAGAACAATTTCCTGGAGCATAGTCATAAATTTTTCTTTCAGAAGCAGAAGGAATTCATATGCACACAAAATATATTTTAGCTATGCCTGTGTTAAGTAGCTCAAATTTGCCAGTGTAAAAAGGTGACACTCTGTGAGGTCAATAAATACCAGGAGCATCCTAGATCAGCATCTCACCCATCCAAGTGGTCATTTTTATAAGGGAGATAAAACATTATTTTCTGCTTAATCATACAGATGCAAATACACCTTATTCAATATTTGCAGTCTGGCTATAGATAAAAAAACATATAAGTGCTGACCTTCAGTAACTTCTATAGTATATTTATTTGTTAAGATGTTTTCAGGTCTAGCCTTTTTGAATGTGACTAGAACTTTTCTTTCAAGATTGATCCTTTGTAACTTGCTTAAATAAGAAAAAAAAATGGCTAAGCTAATATTTGAAATAAATAAGGAATATTGAGATGTATGAGACGGACCTCCAAACCTAATAGGGATAGTCTGTTTGAGGCAGGAAGAGAAGAAATTATATTCTGTGGGAAATGGCTAATACAGTAAATGTGCAGGAGAAGGCAGAAGATAATGCTGACAGAATGTTTCATTGGTGGAATAAGTATCTGATTTGAAAAGATATAGGCCAGGATGCCTGATGGAGATGCTGAGAAAACCCACACTGTACAGGTTAAATAGGAAAGAATTTCAGGCGGACGATGATTAGCTGAGTCTACTGCACATATTGTGTGATACTATGCAAGATTCAAGTTTCACTATAGGTGTCTACTGGAAGGGTTGCAAGATTATCAGCCTGTTTTTTGGGGTTTTTTAAAGTATTTAAATGTATGTGTTTGTGACATCATTTGAGCCTCTTCTTATGTTTTGGCAAAAGTATAGAAACACTTTTTACAATTAAAGGAATTATACATTGATCACAGCTAAAATTTCACCAGAAGGGATGTTTTCAGTACTCATTTTACTTATAAAAGGGACCCTAAATGGAGTTATGTCCTGATTAGGAGAACAAAATATTGTAATGTATAATTGCTTGTATTGAAAATGCAATAATTTCTTCCCAAAAATTGACATTCAGATTTATCAAACACCAGGATCAAAGCTGCCGTTACTCATCAAATCACAACTTTAGCTGTTTGTGGATTTAAGCCAGAATTTTTTTAATAAACTTTTTTTTTGTGTGTGTGTATTAATAATTACTTTAATTTTCATATCATCAGGTCTATTTATCATCAAGTATGGACTAGTTTACATCTGGCAACTCCATGAAAAATGGACTAAGAGAAGCCAAATAAATTACAGAAAACTCATGAAATGGTGTTGCCATTGATGTCTTTCCTTTTTTCTGCTTTAATTGACAACTGATTGAGAAAAGCTAACATGCATTTTCAGTTGTGTATTAACCTTAATTTCACCAGTAAGTTTTATTAAGTTGCATTCTTAAATGGATTCAAAATTGTAAAGGTGCTTCAAACCTCTGATCCTTAAATAAATGAACAGGAAATAAAAACAAAAAAAAAAAGATACCCTGATACTGCAAAACTGACAAAAAAACAATTTTCTTTTCTATATAAGGATACTTATATTTATCTACAGTTTTAGTATGTCACTGTCTCTCCGAATAATGTAAATAACACAGACCATGCTTATAGCCTCCAAGCCTGGTAGAAACAAATTGGCACAAGGATCAGCTGAAATACAGTATCAAAAAGAGACACCAAATGGGAACCCACTGCAGGTCTTTGAGAATTCCCAGTCCTGTGAGCTAGGAAGTCTGGTATTTTACCAAAGCTTATTAGGAGAGGTAATGAACTTAGCTACAATACCAACACTTCTGTATCACTCCCAGTTCCCTTTCTAGTGTTCGAGGCTGGCTGGGGACTTTTCCACACTCCCTGTTATGCTGTATTAGACATGCCAGGCATTCTTTGGGGCTGTCTTTTTTATTACATTTTTAAATGCCAAATTAAAATTAGTAACCCCTGGTTGTGATCATAAATTTATGCTAAGATTTCTAAGCAGCACAAGAATCTAAGTAAAATAATTTTTATCTGCCTAGTACTTAAGACTCTGGTGCTTAATTCTACTGACATTGCTGCAAGTGAAATTGCTGCAAGGATTGTGTAAAATCCTTGGTTCCATTCTTAAGAGATGCTCCACACTTCCTAGAACATAAAAAGTGCCTCAGGTGTACAGGTTGACATAGATGCTTAGAGCATTTAGTTCTGCATCTCCTAAGGGACATGAAGAACTTCGAAGCATACTGCCATTGGTACAGCACTAAAATGGAACAAGTTGTTCTTCTAACCTGCTCAGCAAATACTCTGTAGTTCTCTGGAGCCTTTTCTGTCATTGATACTCTTAGACTTTGTATTACAGATTCTGCTAAAAGCAGAAGTACAGGCATAGACCTCTTTTCCTGCTACATTTCTTTGTAAAGCTCATGTCATTACTTATGTTTGTTAACATTAAGGCGCTTTGGTGCCTTTCTCCCTACAGTTCTATTGTACTATCAATTAAAAGGACCACTGTAAAAGCAGATTTTTGCTTCAAAAAATATGTCTTAAATATATAAAAGACTTTACTCTAGAACTCACCATGACTTCTTACAGGCACCTGTTAACTGCAAAATGACCAGTGTTCTTTTAAACTGTATTTATCTGTAAACCTCAGGAAAATAAATAATTTATGGAAAACAGAGATGCAGAGGCAGAGAAATTTAAGCAGAGAAGGCAGATAAGCATTTTTAAATATAAATTTGAAAGATTTAATGTGAAATAGGAAACTATATGAAATCTTGACAATTCTTTACCAAATGTAATAGACCCTTTATAGTTTTGTGTGTGAGAAATCTAAATGCTGTAGCTTAGATTTATATATTAAGCCCTCAATTTATCTTGAAAGATACAATTAGTTTTGAACAGCTACATGGAAAATAATGATTTGTGATTGTGAATGCAGACAGATTCAGAATGCCAGGGCCAGAGATATTGTAATCCCATTTCTTTTCACATATGTATTGGGTCAAAAACAGAGAAATGTTTTCTGTCAAACATACATTTTGTCTAATTGCTGGATTAATACATCCACATAAGTGATAGATACAATTACACAGAAAATAAAGAATGGTATCATGACTGGTACCCTGGATCATCATTTCCCATATTGGTGTCTACTAGAGGGTTTTTTGTGAAGCCTTAATACTGCGTGAGATGTGAAGAAATCAAGCCATATATTGCAAAAAAACCCAACAAAAGCGTATCATCATTTCTTGATTTGAAAACAAAATTTGTATAAATTCAAAAGTGACCACTTGTTTGGTAGTATTTGTGCCCTATATTTATATCACTACTGGGTGATGCCAATTCTCACTCACATCTTGATAAGAAAAGCTCTCTAAGGATAAATCCACCTTCTCTGTTCCTTATCCACCCATTCAATATGCCAAAATTAGATTACAAAATAAATATATAAAGTCATTCTAGTAATATTTTTGTTACCTTTTCTGTTTGAAGGCCTATTTCAGAAGGACTTCCTCATACTCAAATATACTTTGCAAATGCAAATTAAAGTTCATTATATTGTCTTTTTGATGCTACTTTTATTGACTGGGCAAATTGTTTTATGACATTAGGGCAAAAGTAACTTTTAGTTCCTAATCTGAAATTTCAATTACGCATTGCATATTTATTTGACAGTTAAAAACTAAAATTTTATGAATAAAAAAAATATATAAGCTACAGTACTAATGTATTTTCCCCTGAATATTAGAAATTATAAGAATATGTACCATTTAATAGTAAGTGTTTTAACAGTAACATGTACTCTTTTAATCAAACTTTCCTGAGCTAACCTCACCTTCTACATTGTAAAATACAGTTGTCAAATACATTAACATACATCCAGAATAAATACCATCCACTGCTCTGAATTAACAAACAGCCTGCAAATGGTCAATTTACCTTGGCTTTCTACATGTGTCTGTTTCAGGTGCATTATTCTTTCTATTACAATTGCTTCAGTTGTACGGAAAAGGAAATTGGAGAGGGTAGCATATTATTTTTGTATGTTAAACAACTAAGTAACATGTTTTAATAGGGAGACCCAAAATTTTCCTCTTATGAAGCAGAAAGTCGAAAAGATAATTTTGATGTTAGGCATATAGTCTTTCCTCTGAAAAAAAGGTTGAAATTTGACAAGGTCTAACCTTTAAAAACCTCAAAATCAAATTTAGGCATTAAAGCTAACAAGGTTTTCAAAAATGTAGTACAAAGAAGCTGGACATCTGGAAGATGTAAAGTATTACTCAGATGCGAAGTATTGGTATTTAAAATGCTGAAATATTTAAAAACAAGCAAAATATTGACTAAGCTTCTTGAATTTCCTTTTATGAAATGAAGAAATTTCATCACAGCAGGGTACCGAGATTCCTCACTGTGCACTTTTGGAATCTGGGCCAGCCCTGGTGATGGGGATCTCAGCAGCAGCGACAGGATGCTGTGAGGGTTAGAGTTAGGGTTCAGAGACCTGCTGAGGCTACAACTCCAGAGACACTGACACTCAAAAAGGCATTGCAAGGGCATCACGGCAGAGTGCCAGTGTTGCTGGCTCCACACTTTTTAATCTCTGCCAGCTATAGCAGTGAGGCTCCCTTCCAGAGTTCCAAGCTGCCATTAGGGTTAGGGTTAGGTTAAGTTGTAAAAGAGCCTAGAGCTCCAGGGACACTGCAGCTGGAAAACACATGCCAAGGTCATGGCAGGGCCACAACTCTGCTGCCTCCTCACTTTGTAGATTAGTTTCATGTTTGGGGATGGGCACCTCTGCTGTAGACTCAAGCCTGCTTAAAGGTTAGCATGAAAAATCTTTTTAATCTCTGGCCCCTGTGACAATGAGGACCTCTGCCACACTGCCAAGCTGCCATTAGGGCTAGGGTTGGGGATAAGGTTAGGGTTGGGGTTAGGGTTGAGAGAATAAAAAAGCCCACAGCTCCAGGCACATTGGGGCTGGAAAAGACATGCCACAGTGATCCCAGCAGGGCCCCAATTTAGCTGCTTCTACATCTTTCTCATCTGGACCACCCATGGTGACGGGGACCTCAGCCCCAGCAACAAGATACCTTTAGGCTAAGAGTTAGGGTTGGGAGAATAAAAGAGCTGAGTGCTCCAGGGACACTGGGGCTGGAAAACACATGCCAACAGGATCATGGCAGGGCCACAACTCTGCTGCCTCCTCTCTTCACAGATTTGTTTCATGCATGGGGATAAGGACCTGTGCTGTGGACCCCAGCTTGCTTATAGGTTAGTGGGACAAAAAGGGTTGAAAATTAATAGCACATGTTAAGCAAACCTTAGGTAATATCTTTCTATAATCCTAGTTAGTATCTTCCTATAGAATTGGTGGTAACACTGAAAGATTTGTATTTTGATACAAAAATGATTAAAATAAAATTCTGAACTTATCAAAGAGATCAGCAAGTCCTGACCTCTATATATTTGATGCGATGTTTAATTTAAATTAGTGTCTTACATGACATTTAATGAGATAATTTTGGAACACAATAGCAATATTGAATAAAATCTTGAGCAAGGGTAGGATTCAGACTAAAACCTGAAGCCATAAAGTAGCATTGGCGCTGTTCATTTTAAGCTACAGCCTGGGAGTTGTTTCCTTGTGGGTAGAATTTGAAGAGGAATTAATTTTGCAAAATGATTAGAGTCAGAATAAAGTTACTTCTGCAAATCTCTCTTGACTAGTAAGTTGAAATCAGAAGGAGAGTGGGCAGAAAGAGATTTGGTTGCTACTTAACAATTAATTTTCTTCATCTATTCATCATGGTAGCTTTCAATTATTTACCATTTATTCCATGTGCTACTGTAAGGTCCAAGTATGAGAAGCAAGTGAATTAAATTATCTGGCATTCATCTTCATGAGCTTCTGAGCTGTCATAAGCTCTCTAGCACAGCATGTGCCTTCAGTCGACACTGCTGCAAAAGTGACTTTGCAGCCCGAGCTTTTGAAGGAGCTCTTGTATGTAGAGTGGTCGGGCAGGCCTGTGTGACTGCCTGAGCTTGGTTACAGACTGATACAAAGAGCATGTCTTTCATGCCATTCAAGAACAATCTGAACTTTGAGTCAGGTTTTAGGCCTTTTATAATTGTGCAGATATCAAGAGATGACTTCAGTGAGAAAGTGAACTTTCATTATCCCGAAAAGCTATAATGTGTCCCAGATACAAAACCAAATTAATATTTAAAATTTTTTTTGAACCAGTTAACTGTTTAAATATAATGAGAGTGTAGTGTAGTGCCACTAGTCTGCTTCTGGCTACGCATAACTCCTAAGTGATTTCTGTAATGCAGATTCTCCTGGGAAGGAAGTTTTTTTTGATTTTTTGGTCAGTAGTTGAAATGGATCTCCACTGAATAGTGTAGTGACGTCAGGGGGAAGCGGAATTCACAATACTGTGCATTGCTCAAGTTTTAATCTTCAGACTTGCATGGTTTAAAATTACGTCTGTCTGAAATGTACCACTGAAAGGATTTTTCCAACATTGTCTCCTGATCCAATGAGCTTTAAATTATTTCTTCATGAATTTTCATGAGAAAATTAAACTAGATTTTGTTGCTATGAAAGAAGGGAAAATACAACATTTTTAACCTCAGGAATCAGACTTTCATTTAACTATATTTAAAATGTAATTCTGAACCCTTGCTCTAATTCTGTTGCATACTTTTCCTTATAAAAGAGGAAAGTAAGCCAAGAATGTATTTATGGCCTACAGTAGCTGAAGCAGCAGTTTGTTGGAAAGATCGTGCCACAGCAACTGTGGATGTAGGCTGGTTTTGGTGCCTGCCCCCCCATCCTGCCAGTTGCCAGGCAACACTGGCAGTCCCAGTATATCCTAAACTGCAGAGCTTCCTCGGCACATACCTTTTTTCATCATGGCTTTAGCTATTCCTGATTTCAGCATAATGGTTGTCTCTTTTTACACTGGAACTGCACGTTTTACCTACTGAAGACCACTCCACTAACAACAATTTACCTTTCATGTTTCTTTTCCCTTCCAGTGTGACCTACCCATACAGAAATTGCTCTGTGAAACACAATCATCTTTTCGAACAAACAACTGTTTTGTCACAGCAGCAGAACTCACAACTTTTTGGGGCATATAATGAGAAACAAAACAATGGGGGCCTCTATTTCAATAAGTGTACTTAAGTAGACAGGATTTATTATACAGCTGTAGTTTATTTAGAATGAGGTTAATGCTGGTGCTCTAAAGATAGTTCCTTTTCTTTATGTTTACTTTGAAAATCAGGGTCAATTTCTTTGAAAAGCTAGTAAAGCTAAAAGAGCACCACCACTTAGCACTGCAGCTTTTTGTAGTGTATTTAAAAATAATAGATTCTCATCTCAGTCTGTGTTAGAAACACACAAGTATTCCTCTGGCAGTCACTAATTCAGTAAATAACCTGTGTAATAGGATGGATTTTCAAGTCACAAAGGTTTAGCAGTAGGCTGGGGTACCTGTAACAGCTTCTCCTGATGAACAATTGTTGCATAGGCTTGTTTGCTTTCTCAGTGATACTTCTCATCTTATTTGGACTGAAGTCTCTTGCTACTATACCTGGCAATGCTATCGCCAGAACTGTTGTTGGCAGGCTGTAAAAAGACAGGATCGGAAAGAAAGGACTTCCTCAGAAGCTAATGATTAGCAAAGAACACACAATGCATTACTTATATTTGTGTATCCACAGACACTTTAACAACCTTGTTTTAAGAGCTAGGATTATTCACTTAAAATATCATTGCCCCCATTAATACAAAAATACTTTGGTTATAAGTGCTGTTATCTGAAACATGGATATAATAGAAACCTCTGAATAATAAATATGCAATAATTCTGCCGGGATAGTTTGAATTCAAACTACAGTTGCAGAACCATAACTGAAGGCAAAATAATGTGATAAAAGGCTGTCCCTTGCTCTGCCTTGAACTTTAAGTTTATTACTACAGGTAACACATTGTTAGCAGTATGAAGTAGAAGATCCAAATGCCCTGCAAGCTTTGTTGCCTGGGAACAACAGTGAATCTGCTGAAGAATGGTATCATTGGTGCTATTGTTGCTATTTTAGGGTGATAAGCGTCCAGTTTTGTAGTTACAGGTGTTGCAATAAAAACTGTTCATGCTGCTGCCACCTGGTTTCACACAGCAGTAAACCTCCCCATGCCTGTGTTTGTCAAGTTGTGATGGTGTTTAGTAGGCTGTTGTTAACTTTGACAAAGTACAGCAAAAAGATTTTGTTGAAATGCAGACCTTAAAAATCCCTGCTCATACTTTAAAAAGGGAAACAACTCTCTTAGACATGCTTATTTAAATATTTTGCTGCTTCTGCAACTGTGCAAAGAGCTTTTCAAAGCATTCTTCTTCAGAGTAACTAGGAGGAGAAGGAGATGATGCCTGAAGGATTTT
>VZTZ01006160.1:0-10427 GCA_013400955.1 Drymodes brunneopygia
ACAACATCAAACTAAGATCACTTCCATACTAACTAGGCTTCTTTTACACAATCAAGATGTGGTAACCCTAAAAGTCCGAGTCTACAACTTCAAATCAAACTACACTGCTCATCAGAAATTTGAACTCATTGTCTAATGCTAGGTTATATTAAAAAGTGTAAGGGGTGTGTGTGGAGGTTGTTTATTGAATTTTGATATTTAGGTCTCTGTGTAAATGTACCTATTTTCATTACTGCTAACCTGTTGGTCTGCATGTTGTCCTGAGAACACACCTGAAAATATTTTTTGTCATAGGTTGAAGAATCAAAATACCAGATTCTGGAAAAACTCCAGAATATCTGCCCACTAATAGGTGCATTATAGGAGATGTGTATGACTGTTTAATCTGTCTACTGTGGAAGAATGATTGCATAGGTTTTATTACAGTCATCATGAAGCATATATGAGTCACGCACAACCCATGAGGGAATACAGAGAGGCTATATAAGGTACTATTATGGTATCATACACTGATCTTTCTGCTAGGCTTTATACCAGATGCACTACTTGGTTAAATTCTCATCCTCTGTTGGAGTAGTTGTAGCAAAAAAGTCTGATTTTGCAGCTCTCCTGGAATTTTCTGAGAGCCAGAAAATACTACACTCCTTTATCACTGCTGCCAAAGAAAGAATAGATGTCACTGAACTTGATAGTGGGCATCACTTACTTGAAAAGTTAACAGGTTTTCCCAGTTCTTTCAACACCTGTCAGGAAGACTGCTTAAATCAATTCATAATGGACAGAACCTGACTAACAAGTTAAAATTATAGCTTATTAGATTGTTCCTGCTGTGTTTCCTTTTTCTTTTATATATTTCTCTGCTTTCCTTCCTGAAATTCATTACTACCAGCAGCAAATGCTTTGAATGAAAGGACAGTTCACTCTGATTCTAGAGAGATGTGTATTTCTGTTTTCCATTTCACAAAACAAAATAAATAAGAAAAAAATACATTATAATGTGTTTGCAATAGATTGAATCTCCTCTGTAAGAGTCAACCTTGTTTCTCAGCAGAAATCTAACCTATTCTCCTGATAGACATTGTGGAAGTAGATAGCATTGTTGTTGTTATTGTTGCTATTATTATTATTTTATTAGATGTTTTGTGCCTCAGGGAAAGGAGTATGGGGTGGCAGTTGCTACGGAAACAGGTTTGAAAGAATGTTATCAAGAATCCATGGATCTGTTTCTAAGACAGCTGTCAATTTTGTCATAAACTAGACCTTTCCTCATTAGTTAGGTGCTTTCTTTCAGGTGGTGGTGGTTGTTAATCTGACATTTTCCATATTTGAGAGATTTTCTTCTGCAATTCTTATTTGCAAGAACAGGATGGCCGTTAATGTAGTCAATGTTTTCATTAATTTCTTCTTGTTATATGTTTTAATGCTAAGTAAAATTTTATTTCCCCAAGAGGCTACTAAGGAAAAGAAGTTGTTTTTTTGTTTTTAATTCCACAAATACTGATGGTATATTTTCCAGAAATAAAAGGAAGTAAACTCATATGACAGAATACAGACTTTTTAGCGTGCCCAAACTCTGCATCCTTATGGGTTGGTCCTTGGGGTGATAATTCAGCCATACAGTTTTTCCATAGCTCTATTTGTTCTGCCCCATTAGTCTTATACCCTAATCTCCTCTTTCTGTAGCTCCTCTAGGTATAACATAGAGAATCCATTTTAATCAGCCAGTGTCATCTTAGCCAATTGCTGCCTTTGGGGAACTGAATGCAGACTCTTAACTCTGCTTTTTGAAGCAGCTCCTTGCAAGGCATTTCAACAAGTTTACAGTTTTCTTAGTAGGGAAGCAGTGGTTATTCTGTCTCCGTGTCGTCATGTGCTCTGAAACTCATTCATAATCTGCTAATATTTTACTTTTCAAACACTCTCTTAAGGGATGTTTTTAGGACTGAGGCCATCTCATATAACCTCTAGGTGCTAAGTTTCCCCTACATCTGTTCATCCCAAGAAGTGTTTATTTGGCTAGTATTTAATCATATTTGCCAACTATGTGCTATTGGGTGTATTTTGAGTCCTTGGTCATTCTTTATGTTTTTTCCATTTCCTTATATTCCAGTCTTTTATCTCTCTCTTTTGGTTAGTGGAATCAGTATGGTGATAGTCAGAAATTTTCACTGGGAGGGGAGAAACAAATTCTGAACTATCCTATAATAAGAAGTGTCTTGTTGAAAATACTGTGGGGCTTTCTAATCAAGCTGGGAAAGGGAACAATGGCTTTCTCATTTTATATGGGGATAAAAGGAGGTAATTACCCTAGAAAGCTGAGGCTGGCCAAATTTAAATTAGAAATGTGTTCTTTATAACATGAATGTACATGATGAACTGCTAAAATAAACTGTCATGGAAGGTATATTTTCTTATCTTCTAATGCCATTTCTATCACTTTTAGAAAACATGCCTTAGCCAAATACAAGTTAAACTTTCTTTAAATGCAAATTAATGAGCTCAGTGTAAGGGCAAAGCATTGACAGGCAGAAGTTGGATTATGCAGAATGCTCATTTCATCCTCAGCTTTAATAAATTAATGGCAGTGTAGCTTTCCCTCTCTCCCCTTCTATTTATTACATAATTCACCAGATGAGACTGACCATAAATAGTGATTTTGTATTATAGTTTTCGTTGCTAGTTTGTGTAAAAATTCGTGATAAGTGAGAGAAAAGTGCTGGAATCAAGCGTTGGGCTCTCTCTCCACATTTCTATAGCAACTCCTTAATGCAAACCTGTAGGCTGTGAACAAACAGCTCTTGAGCTTTGCTGCTATGCTGTCACTTCATTAGGCCCCTGTATGTCCTGCTTTTACTGAATCCTGTCATTCCACTTGAGATGTCATTCCTGTAAGCAGGACCTGGTGTTCCATATGATGATTTTTTTTTCAGGATGCAAGTAGCTGCTTCTTGAAGCAGATATGGCAAAGTAATTTCATTATGAATGAGCTAATAGTAGTGAAATTCCTAAAGTATTTATATTTTGTTCCTTGGTAAAGTATTGGACTAGATTAACTGAACCTGAACTGCTCTGTCTCTGTTTATGATACTTTGTGCTAATGCTGTCTTCTTGTTTTGGATTTACAAGTAAATGTACACCTTCCTACCCTGCTACATTTTTCCTGTGCTGATAAGGTTGCAGGAGGAAAACATTCTCATTTGTAAAGGGTGGAAATTGTATAATGGGATTAAGCGGTTTGTGACATTTGCATTTTAAACTGCTGTGTTTAATGGCTATATGAGTAGGTTCAATTTAACTTTCATTCAGGATGAAACTTAGTTATTACGACTGTTCAAATGTCGTTTCCCTACACCAGTGTGTGTGCAGTGTTAGCTGATAATAGTTGTTGACTGAAATTTGATCATCAAACACCCATTTAATCTGTGCTGTTTTTCATTTTTGAAATTGATGTCAATGATTCAGGACTTGGAGGGGTTTGTTTGTTAAGCATAGTTTTGGTGATTCGGTTCTTGGACTACATTATGTCAAATGTTCCTAGAGCTGCATTTCACAGTTAGAAATCTGTGTCTGATTGTAGCACACTCCTGATTCCTGCTCCAACACTTCAGTGCAGTGTATGTTATTAGGACATGAACAAGGAAGTGAAACAATAGTTCTGTTCATTATATTGTACATTCTACAATAATTTTACAGGATTTTCATGTCCATAGCTCTTTTTAAGAGGAACAGAATAAGAACAAGGAACATTGCTGGCAGATCAATACCAATGCTAAATACATTTTCTGTGGTAACATTGAGAGAAACTTAGGCAATTGCTTTCAGCTGATATTTGCAGAGGAGCCTGGGATCTTAATGAGTCTTATTACAAATTTATTTATAGACATACATACACACACATATACACATACAAATATGATCCTCCAGTTACCTTTTCTTGAATACTGTTTTCAGTGGCTTCATTATGCATATGCTTTGAGGAACATTGCATTTAAAAATATTTCTGTGAAAAGAAGAGTTTCTGTTTTGCTTAAAATGCTTTCTTGAAATGATTACAAAGGACAGGCAATATTTTTCCCAGGATTTTATTCGAATTGTTTGGCTCAGGCTTTTTATAATCTGTTTAACCAGTTATCAATGGTCCTTGGTACGCTTTGCAACTTATCTTAAAATCATTCACATTTGCATCTGGAAGATGAGACTGGAAAACTCATGAGTACAACCTTTCATCCACCCTGTGCTGCCTATTAATAAAATTATTAGGAATAACATTTATTCCTATTATAGTCATGGGCTTAAAGCACTGCAGAAAATTCCTACATAATTCTATTTATGCAGGGATTTCTGGTGAATTCTAGAGGGTTTATAAACCCAAATGTCACAGGAATTCTGTGGAAGGTTCTGAGAATTTCAACCATTTAACTGTGTCCCACTTCACTGTCAGTTTAAAAGGTAAAAAACCACAAAAACAGAAAAAAGAGTGGAACAGAAACCCCCTCACACTTGGTGATTTGTTCTTGGTTACTATAGTGATGAATCCTGTATGAAAACCCACACAGTTCTGACTGCAATCCAGACATGCAGATACTTGTCAGAAAAGAAAACAAAGAAAGAATAAATTCAGTAGTATAACATTGAATGGTGGTGTGAACAAAATCTGTTTGGATGAAATTATTTACCTGAATTTTAATCTGGATCTTATTGTTTTGGACACAGATGTTAAGTAGTTCTTTCAGACTGTAAGCACAGAAAGCATGAGTACTTGGTGGAGCATGGTGCAGGTAGTCTAAGGTTAAACTCAGAGTACAGTCCTGGTAGACATTCTCAAGGAGGGTGGCTTTTATGCAATCCTCTATACATCCTTTATACAAATGCAGGGACCATAACAATTATTTTTATAATAGACTCCCTATATGTCTTCAATTTTTCTAGACATCTACCTTCTTGGATCTTTGGCTTCCTTTTCTTTCTAGTAAAATTAGGTCACTGTCTCAATGTAGCTTCTGTAGGCTCTGATCTTGGCTTTTGCTTCTAGACTTGAGCCTGTAGCTTCTAGGTCTTCATCTGTAGGCCTGGGGTACTTCCAGAGCTTCTTGTGAGGTCTCCTGCACCTTGTCCACAGAGCATTTTGTCTTCCCTGAGGCAGTGACAGGAACTGGATGTTCCTTTATCTTCATCTCCAAAGGTATCCTGTCCACACTATTTTTATTACTATTCAGTTGAATTGGGAATGTCACTCCAATTTTCATTGTCTCTCTGTTGATCTTTTATGAATTCTGTTTTTTAATAGGGTTGTCATTGAGTTTAAGTATTTTCCACTTTAAGGCTTTTAGAAAGAAGTTATAGATTCTTGTATTTCATAGAAATTCAGTTTGTTAAAAGTATGACATAAATTATAACATGAGATCTGTTTGTTTTGCTTCCCACCTGGTAAAGAGTAGGATCAGAAGGTGCAGACAGCTCCTGGACTGATTCCAACTCTGAAACTTGCCAGACTTCAGTATGTCTGGGTTGGGGGAAGCACTAAAACAAAGAATTCTTTAGTCTATTGAGATGTCAGGACTCTTTAGCCTGGAAATCCTTGCATGGCCTTTCAAGGCTTTTAAGGTCCTAGATGGACACTAGGATATCTAGGACTCTGGTGGTGAGAGAACCATAGAGCAGGTCCCTTAATGCAGTATTTTGTGTGTTTTCTCATCTGATCTGGGACCTGTTGCACTGGCAGGTGCACCCAGAATTTGGCTGTGAGCAGGAATCCTGGCTCCTGCTTCTGCAGCAGGTCCTCTGGCACTCCTGAGCCTGGGTCCTCATGGTTCTGTCATCTGGCAGGACTAGAAGCACGGAGGGATTCCCCATAGCCCAGGGTCTCAGGTCTGGGCCCCTCAGATCCTTGGTAAGGAGAGGTAAGGATGTGATACTCAATGATTCCAGCATCTTGTTCATGAGCTTTTAATCTCCTTACAGCTCTGAGTTTATCCCAGTTCTGAGTTTAAAATACAAAATCTTCTCTAGTTTCAGTAGATATTAAACCCCAAGAGGAGGATAATCTTGAAATTTCAGATTAAACGTCACAACTGGCCAAAGTTGCTCATGTTCACACTCACTTTAATTCTCCACTTTGTCGTTGTATCTGAACTTTTCAACAGAGGTTGTACACTACTGTATCTTCCCAGCATATGGTATTCAAACTTAATAAACTTCCTACTCTGAGAAAATGCTCATAGTGAAACAATTCACCTTTGAAGTATTTTAATGTGTATCTGCTATCTCAAGTCAGAAAAATAATCTCATTAAAGATGCTAATAAATTAAGCTAATTATTTCAATCCTATCTATTAATGACTACTGTATTACATGGATCAAAAGGCTGACTTTAAAATGTTTATATCTCATTATTAATAATTACTTCTATTAAGCTTTTGTCTTTTATGTTGCCTCAGTGCCTTACCTGAGCAATGCAAACACTTTAAAAAAAGGTAATTTCATTGTTGCTGTCTATAAATATAGAAGATACCAGTCCAGCTTTTAAGAGAGTTTGCAAAGCTTGGCTCTTGCTGGTAACAGCCATGTATTGTAGAATGTGGAGAACTTTAATGGGTGACTTATACAACGCCACATCCAAATGATCTAGGCCTGCATTTACTGTGCAGTAACATGTGCTTGTACAAAGTCACCTCAGTGGGATTTGATGATGACCCTTTTATCTTGAAGCCAGTTTTAGTGGGGCTATAACAATTCAATCTTCCTTTGTCACCGTGCCGACAGTGTCCTCCTCCATGGTCTGAAAAGTCACTCGTAAATGAGGTCAGCAATTTCTGTCTACTGGAGCTCTATAAAGTAACAACAGTGCTTACAGTGAAATGTGATTGAAACAAGCTTACCTCAAAAAACCCTCATCAATAACTCCTTCCCCTGTTCCATGCTGCCCTAGGCAAGTGGGAGAAAGAAACAGTGGCAAACCCCCTCCTGTTTGTGCTCACTCAACCAGATTTAAGTTAGGAGCATATCTAGGAACTGCCCTATTTTGTCAGACAAGAGACATATCTACCTGTTTTTTCTTGAGGCCAAACAATATTTGGTGTTTTTCAAAATGTATAGGCCACTCCAAGATAGGAAGTTATTGATCTTGGAAAAATTTCTTTCTGAAGCCCATGTTTAGTTAATGCTGTGAAGCATGAAAATTGAAATGTGTGGTGCCTGCATTAAGTATACTGAAATAATTAATTTGATTGTCTCAAACTTTTTTTTCACTTTCTCTAGATGGTATTTGTAAAGTATATGAAAGTAAATAAAATTAAATTTTCTTTTTGCTCTGTTCTTAGGTTTGAAATCAAAGATCATATTCTTTGGCACCTAAAATACATTTTGATATGTTACTTAGTTGAAGAAGTTTTGTCAGTGCTGGTGGGCTTTAGAGGTAGGTTCACTCCAAGGCTGGAGCAGTTGCTATTAGAGCCCCACACTCTCTGTTCTGAAATTCTGATAGGTGCTGCACCCCAAAATCACAGTCACATCACTCAGGGGAGAGGTCCTTATCCACTGAGCTGAATGTCGATCATTTTAGCTTAAATAATCAAGTAATATGGATTAGTGTGTTAAGTATCTGAAGCAGTTAAAATGTTGCCCTTTTGTACTTAACTGGCTGAGTTGGGAAGCTGTTGATTTCTGGCTAAGGGCTGGCTGATGGTAAGGGACATAAATGGGATCTTCTGAGAGTCTATTATGAATCCAGATAGGCTGGAGAGAAGTCTCTTGGCTGGTTTTGAGAACATGAGTTTTATTATTTACTGTGGCACGGCTCAAACATGGTAGTTCGTTAAGCTTATCACACTTAAGCTTTGTGCCTACCCTTTTAAGCTGCAATTAAATGAGATGAACAGTGCCTTCTGAAAATGGGACTTACTGCTCACATCTTGCTTAGAGACTTGTGAAAAACAGACATTTGTTTTGCTCTTCAAGCAATTCTTCATGTGACACCAATTAAGTATTTTGGTGGTGGCGGTGACTCATTTGTTAGAGGTAAATGTCCAAATGGTAAAATGACTTGGCATTAACTTGGAGTAGAAGTAATTGATCTGAATAGGTATCACTTTGCCAGCTCAGTAGTTTTCTAAAATTATAATTTAAAAATAGACAATTAAGGAAATTAAGTGAGCTTATTAGAGAGTTGACCAGCTCATGTATTGAGCTAAAAATAGTATTAAATTGTGGTAATAGCCAATTTCTTGAAAATAGTGTTTTCATTATTTATCTTATTTTGGCTTTTTTGCCTTACCAGAGTGAAAATATTCTATGTATGACTTTTCCTGCAGATACATACTTAATTATTTCTAAAAAAATGCCAAAACCCATTGTGCACCATGCAGATCTTGTTCTTTATAGTGTTGGATCAAAAATGAAAATATTTGGGTTCTACTTCTACTTTTCCTTTTCTTTGTTGGAGGCAATGAACATACAGGGGAGCAATCATTCAAGTTTTTTTTTTTTTTATATTGGTTATTGGTCATTGTTAAGAGACAGGAAAAAGAGTACATAGAGCTGTTCTCATTTTCTTAATATGTGACCTAAAGCAAAAGATTTTTATTGCTGTTTTGTATCTACTGGTTCATGTGTTTGTTCTCTCAATTCCTAATTTTTAAAAATTTTTTTAGATAGCCTGCATGCTTTCAAAGCAGATGCTGCTTTTGAAGAGTATTTCTCACTGGGGGTTTTGATTCTTGTTTGAGCCTCAAGGAACTTTTTCAATATTCATAATACCAAAATTAGTCCTTCCTAATAATTACTGCTTTGTGTAATTTCTCAAGAAAAGGAAAAGAATAAATTTAAAATAATTGGTATATGACAGGAAGGGATCTTTTGGATCAGGAAGTCCAGGTCTTGGTCTTGGATTATAAGCTTGCTTGAAAATAATTTTTGTATCTCTATAAAAAAAAAGATGGGGCATCAGTCTTCCTGCTGAAAGTCTGTTCTAGAATATAATTTCTCTCATGATAAAACCTCATTTTTAATATCCCATTCTGTTTGCACTTTATAGAATTGTTTAGTGATTGTATCTTGTATGCCTAACAGTGTAGCAACTTATTTAGCGAGCCAGCCAATTTCCCTTAAAGACTCATTGGGAAGTATTTGTTATCTCCCCAGTAATCCATCTCAATGTAGTTTCACTTGCTGCTACCACCAATTTACATTGTTGCTTTTTTTTAGGGTTAGAATTTTACTGACTGCTGCTTCCAGTTGTTGAGGTTTTTGTGCCTTTCCTTGTTAGACTGAAACATCTTTATAATATCAAGTGTTTTCTGCATCACATGACCATTAGCAAACTGATTATGTTTCTGCTTTTCTTGAGCTTTTCTCCAAGGCTGTAGAAAGGTGTGTATCCTGGGATGAGATGCCCTGGAAGGCAACACTCGTCTTTGCTATCTAGGCATTGAAGCCACATTAACTCCAGAATCCAACCAGTCTGACAAAGCACAGGGTTCCTCTGTACCTGTGAGTAACAGGTCACAAATGTGACTACATTTGTGTAGTGTCACAAATGTACTCCTACATGTCACAAATAAGGATAAATAAGACTGTTACATGCAATTGTGTGCAAGTATTTTTAAGAGAATCGTAATTCTAATGTTCTAAGAAAAAAGACAAACCTCCACATGCACACATTCTACCCTCCCTTTCCCCCCCAATAAAAACAAAGAAAAAAAACCAATAAAAAAATCTCTTGGTTCATTTTGTGGATTTAGTGATTTAGTGTTTGAGGGGTTGGTAAAGAATAATAAAGAAAATACCGAAGTGCTGTTTTTAAGAAATATTTTATACTTTTACTTTTTTTTTCTTTCTACTCTGTAAGCATATTTGCATATATTAATAAGGAACACTGAGCCTCAAGGACAAAACTGCAATCTAAAAATGCATTTCCCCAAATTTGAAAATGTCTTGTTTGAAATTGCTTTTCTATATCATGTCTGGCCTGCTGTTAAGAGTGTGATATTATGAGATCCTCTTCTTACCTGGAAGTTTAATGAAATTAATGAGTCTTGCTTTAGTGCTGCTGTGGTTTGTTGTGGGTTGTTATTGTTATTGTTGACATTGTTGTCCTTTTTTTTTTTTTTAATTTTATTTGAAGGGGAAGAAATTTGTTNGGGACAAGGAATCTGTCTCTGCAACAGCCGTTTTCTTGTCCATATTGATGAGGGGAGCAACAATGCTGTGATCACAGGTGTGGGACATTGACTGTGACTGGACATTGGGTACTCTCAAAGCCACTCTGTCACTCCCCTCTTCAGCTGCACAGGGGAGAGAAAATATAATGAAAGGTTCATGAGTTGGTTTAAGGACAGCCAGAGATCACTCACAAATTATTGTCATGAGCAGAACAGATTTGACTTGGGGACTTTAGTTGAATTTATTCCCAATCAAATTCAGAGTGGGGTA
>VZTZ01006163.1:0-19678 GCA_013400955.1 Drymodes brunneopygia
AGCTGAGCCGGGTGGCAGAGAAGGCACAAAGTCATAGGAATTGATTTATTCAGTGAAATGGGGGCCAGGTCCTGCCATCCTGGTTAAAATCAGGATGTGCAGCTGTGGTTGGGGGTTTGCTCAGGATGGACACCCCAAAACAAGGGGGAGGGCAACTCAGGAGGGTGGAAACCCCTTTCAGATTGCTCCTTGTGCCTCTCAGACATCAGAGGGGGTAAAATTTATGTTAACCCTCCCCATCATCAGCTGCCAGAGCTGCTGTGTGTGCAGAGGGCATTTTCTAGAGGGAGGAGGATGGAGATCATGGAATCCCAAATGGTTTGGGTTGGAAGGGACCTCAAAGCTCCTCCAGTTCCACCCCTGCCATGGGCAGGGACACCTTCCACTACCCCAGGCTGCTCCAAGCCCCATCCAGCCTGGCCTTGGACACTGCCAGGGACCCAGGGGCAAAAACTTCCAGGGGTGTAGCCATCCTGAGATGCTGGATGAAGCCCACACCCTTCTTCACAGCTGAAAACCAGGACTACAGAAAAGCTCCACTGGGAGGTGTTTAAACAAAACAAGAGGAACAAACCCACCCTGCACTCCCAGCCCTTTGTGCCTGTTTTGGTGGGAAACCCCATTCATCAGGGAAAAAACAGTAATTTATCACAGGTTGGTATCCAAAACCAGTAATCTATCACAGATTTGGGCCCAAAGGTGAGCAAAACTCCCCAGAAATGTGCCCAGCTCGTGACAGGGCAGCTCCTCTCCCCACTCAGGGTGAAGCCCAGGGGCTGCTGCCTCCCACGGCCGAGTGTTTGAAGCCAAGCGAGACTGATGGAAGCAGCGTTAATTTGAAGGAAAACAGGGGAAAAAAAAGTCTTCTTCGTTAGTTTTGGAGTTTTTTTAAAAAAATTATTTTCCTGCTCTGTTTGATTGATGCCTTTTCAAGCCGGCTTTGGCTGGAGAACAGAAGGTGGCACTCAGGGAAGGTGCCACAGCCACCTTCCGGGAAGAGCGGGGCTCCAACAAAGTGACGCCGCTTCAAACAGCTCCTGTGTTTCAGCCAAAGAGGGTTGGGTGTTTTTTTTTCCTTTCAGAAGGTAAAACATAAAAGAGAAATGGCTTTAAAGGAAAAAAAAAAAAAAAAGCTGTTTTCGTGTGCTGATTGCAAGACAGCGCTGATAAAAATATCCTTTGCTCGCTGAGTTTCGGTGGGGATGGGATCAACGTGGCGTTTGTTGCTTTAAAAAAAAAGCCAAGATAAACTGAGAAACTACACAAAATAATCCCAGTCAAGCCCTGCCTGTTGTTTCCAACACGACTTTGGGAGAGAAATGGTGCCAAAGAGAAAGGAAATGATGTGGCCCAGGCTGGCGTTTCAAGGACATCACAGAACGTTGAGGGAGGGGTCTCATCACCCTGAGCCCTTTTTGGCTGCCAGGGTTGGTGGTGGCCGTTCCCTGAGGCACCAACATCCCTACAGACCAACCTGGAGCAAGGCAGGAAAGATCCTCATCCCACTGTGGGAAATTAGGAAAAAATTCTTCCCCGAAAGAGTGGGCAGGCATTGGCACAGCTGCCAAGGAAACTCTGGAGTCCTCATCCCTGCAGGGATTTAAAAGCCTTGTAGATGTGGCACTTGGGGACATGGGTCACTGGTGGCCTTGGCAGTGCTGGACTGAATTTTGGAAGTTTTTCCAACCCAAACTATTCCGATTCTAAACATTTTGTTGCCACTGCCTGGAACAACGAAGCGCAGACGTGCCGGCTCTAAAGAAGACGTTTATTCAGGTCCTGCAGGCGGCGTCGCACGTATGATACAATATTACAGTCATTTAGTATGGTACAGAAATCATTAAAAACTTTACAGCTCATTACAAAGTCTCTTTGGATTTCAGCTCATTTAAAGTACACGGAGCCCCTGCAGTGCCCTGACCCTGGCAGGGACACATCAGCTCCCAGGGAACCCCATGGGATCGCGGCTGGGAATGTGGAGGGGGCAGAACCCAAAGATGGACACGGGAGGTGGAGGAACAAGACACTTGATCGTGAGCCCTCTCGGGGGGTTGTGCAGTGTGCCCAGCCCACGCTGTTCCTCACCGCCTCATTCCCTAAAATCCAGGCACCCCGGGGCCGCCCAGGCCCGGGATAAGGCACTGGGAAAACGAAATCTTGTGCAAAGAACTGGCGGGAGCAGCGGAGGGACAACGGGAGCAGCACCACGGACGCGGCTCCGCAGGGCACGGACGGGGCTGGAAAGCACCCAGGGCCTGCTCAGGGGGGTTCCACCACCGTGGGGAGGAATGAGGGGGCTTTTCCTTTCACAGGAGAGCACAGGGGTGTTGAAGATTCCACCCCAGCCACGGACAAACCCCTCTGTTCAAGGCCCCGGGCGGTGCCACTGCACAGAATTTGCTTCTGTTTGTTCTCCTCAACTCAACAACGTCATGGAACAGCAAAGGGCCAAAGCCTCGGTGTGAACAGGCTTGATTTTGGACATGGAGATCAAAACACCTCAAGAGCTGAACCCAACACAGGAGAAAGGCTTGGCTTGGCTTGAGAAAACCCCAAAAAGTCCCTCTGAGCAGCCTCCTCTTGGCTGGCTCAGCATCAGGGACACCCCGTGGGGAGGAGGGACCCCCAGCCCCAGGGGTGGCTGGAGCCTTTCCAACCCACCAAACACCATTTCCCAAGAATCTGAGACCCACCCACAAATCAGGGGCACAGCCAGCAGGGTCTGAACCCCCGAGAGACACCAGAGATGAGACACTCGCTGCAAATTACACCTTCCTATATTAAATATTCCTCTTCCCTGTATAAAGTGCATGAAAATCTTGGGAAAATCTGCATAGCTATTCACACACCAGCCTCAGTGCTGGGCGGTTCCAGTTAAGAGCACCTCCTCCTTTAGGCTGAGAGTAGAGTTTTTCTAATATTATCAGTAAAAAAAAAAATATTATTATTACCTCCATGATGGTTTTTACCTCTTTTCTCGTTAGCTGGCTTAGCTGGGGCGAAGTAACAGATGGCTTTGAGTAAAGGAATGTGCATTCCCTGTGCCAAAAATTGGGAAAAGGCCTTTAGAAAAGACCTCACGTGCCCAGGAAAGCTGAGAGGGAGCAGGAGAGAGTCAGGGAATCCTCCAGGAATGGCCAAAATTGATGTTTGGCTGTCTGGAGCTTGCAGCTGCATCAGGGTGATTTTAGGGTGGAATCTGAGGAGAGGTTTTGTTTCCAAAGTCAGAGGAGATGGTGAAAACCACGAGAGCTCTGAGCAAGGACCTCCCTCCACAAAGGGCTCCTCATGCTCATCACTCCCCCCAGATTCCTGGAATCATCCCAGCCCTACTGAGCAGATTCCCTTACAGGTGTGGGCTGCTCAAACCACCCCTCACACCCCTCTCTGTGGTTCTGCAACACAACCAAAGGCGGGAGGAGAGGGAATCCAGCCTGGATCAGTCGGATCAGGCTCCAACCACCTGTCCCAGGTGTGCAAACACCAAACCACGGCCAGGGCTGGAGCACAAACAGGCCAGAGGAGTTCAGAACCAGCAGCACAAACAGGGAATCATCACCCCAGCTCCTCCTGCTCCACCCCTTCCCTCCTGCAGCCCGGACACCTTTCCGTGGGAGCCGTGGAAATCCCAGATTCCCCAACAGCAGCACAAGAAAAGAGGCTTCAAAAGGACTTGGAGGTTCCTCCCTCTGTGTCTCCCCCAAAGGGGCCACGGAGCAAATGTGGAGGAGTTTAAAAAGACATCCCTAAATCCAAGTATCTGAAATGCTGAGACTAAAAACACACAACTCCGGGGAGGGGCTGCTTCACATCAGCTTCTTCCGGCAGCACGGGGGAACAAAGTGCAATTAAAAACACGCTCAGGGTGGAGTTCAGAGAACCAACAAGGCAGTGTAAGAGGCATCAGATTATTTAGTGGGTGGTCTTTCACCGGCAAGACTCCTCAGACCCCAGAACGAAGCGTTCCGTTGCATGGGTTGTGTTCGTAAAACCGGTTTTAATTTTAAAACCCGGGATTTCAGCATCCGAATTCTTTGCTACCAAAATTCCTCCCCCATCACGGCTCGGATGGACAGGAGCTTCGTGCAAAGGGAAAAGAGGGGAAAACTGTACACTAAAAACATCTTTAAAAAGCTGCTCTGTACATTTTATATTAAGATTTCTTGAGGAAAAAAAATTTAGGAAACACTGGAACTACTTACACCAAGCTGGAAGGATACACGAACCCCTGGCAGCTCTACGCAGGCTGCATCAGAACCCAGCCCGCTTATTTCTGCTACAGATTAGTTTCTATTTTAATTTTATTCCTTCTGCATAAATGATATTAATTACAGTAAATCAGCATAATTATCTCCTTCGCCAAGCATCCCTATCTCCTCTGATGCCAGTGGAGCTCTCCCTTGGACCTCGGAACCAGATGGTTTAAGGCACTTGGATACCCACGGGCAGCGACTGGAGAGATATTAAAGTTTAATCATTAATTTAGCATCCTAAGTAGTCCCCACGTAGCTAAAACTTCTATTGCTCAGGCTGTCCAATCCCCCCGTGATGGCTAAACAAGATATAAACAGCTCAGGATAAAAAATAATCTGTGGCTTTTCAGGATTTGATAGGAAAACGAGCGTCGGTCGATCCGCGCGCAGACACATGGACAGGGACACGTCCCCTGTGCCATGGGCAGCTAAAAACCAGCCACAAATAAAATCAAGTTTTATAAAAGCCAGCCCAAACCTCCCCCTTTCCAAGAGAGAGGCTGGATTTGGGGGCAACAGAGGCACCTCCTCTTTGGATCGGGATGGATCTGGGAGAGTTCCTCTGCGCAGCGCCGGGCGGGGGATGATTGTAAAGCGCAAACGTTTCGTGTTTTAAAAGAATAAATAAAAATAAATAGACTGGATTGATCCTGTTATGAGGACAGCGACCCCCCTGCTTGGCAAAACTCTCCAAAGGCTGGGTGGGAACAGGGAAGCACTTCAGGGCTGGCACCTCTGCAAAAATCCTCTTGGCCCACAGGGAGGAACCAAGGAGAAGGTCCTGCCACTCTGGGGCAAGGGAGAGAGGGGATCCTGTCATGGTGAGAGCAAGCATTAAATGGATCAAAAATCAAAAACAGGACAGAGCTGGCCATGGGCTTTCTCCCATGCCCAACAAACCAGCAGGGAAGACCACACTGATTCCCACAGGGAACTGGGATAACGGGGCAGTGATCCAACCAGGCACTGGTCCCACCCACATAACCCAAGGGCTGCTGCTTTTTTAAACAAAGGGACTTTGGGGGTTCTTTATCTCCAAACAAAGCTCTACTTTCACTTCTCTGCCCGTCTGGAATCATTCCCACCTTGCCCTTTTGTGGTGGATTACATGATCCCGACACAGCCCTTGTGGAATTACAACAGAGCTGCTGTTTTGGGGAGGTTCTTCAGGAACTGCCCGGCACTCTGAGGGAAGCGCCGGTGCCTGGCGAGGATTTTGTGGCTCTTGGGAAGCTCTGCCATGGTTTGACCAATTTTCCTCTGGAAGGAGGAAGAGAAGGAGCTCCTTCCACCCACCCAGCGCCGCACACCAGCCCCGGCTGCTGTCGGTCACCCCCGGAGGTGTCAGGACTTGGGACAGGAAACGAAGGATCCAGCACCACGAGGAGGCAAAGAATTACCGTGTCAATCACCCAGAGCAGAGAGAACAACCCCTTCATTAGTGTTTGCCACCAGCTGGAAGCTGCCATGGCCGGTGTCGCTTCCCGAAGCCGCCGGCTCCCCCCCAGGGCGTTTGCCGGGCTGGGATCTCTCTCAGTTTGCCCAGGATTTCCTGTTCTCTGCGTTTTTCTGGCTCTTCTCCAGCCGCAGCGTGGATCCTCCTTCCGACTTGGCCAGGGCAGTGAGGGAGGCCAGGTTGGAGGCCGAGCCGGAGAAGTTCCCGCTCCTCCTGTTGTCGGCCGCCTGCAGCCTGAGGCCGGCGCTGCGGCGCCGCGCGGGGCCCGCCGCCCTCCTCACCCTGCCCGGCTTCACCAGCAATCCATAGCCCGGGTTACATCTAAAATACTGCTTCCCTCCGATGGAGCCGTCGTTCTTACCTGGGTAAGAGAATCAGGGAGTCAGGGAATGGTTGGGGATGGGAGGGACATCAAACCCCAGCCTGTTCCAACCCCGGCACCTCCCAATCTGGCCCAGGGCACTGCCAGGGATGGGGCAGCCACGGCTTCTCTGGGAATTCTATCCCCACCCTCACAGGGAAGGATTTTTTTCCTCCAAAATGAGTTTTATTCCGTGCAAATTGGTGCTACTGCACCCAGAGATGGAGGCAAGGAAAAAAGTGCTGAGAGGGAGAGCAACCGTTCCCTAAAAATACACCCTGGAGGGAGAACTTCCCTGCTGAACCCCGGCCGTGACTCTGAACGGGACACTCCACCTTGTCCCTCCTCCCCACTTGCTCTAGAATTTCTCCAAAAGTGGTAAATAATCTGTTCCAATAGCAAAGCGTCAGGAAGGAAGGAAAAACAGACATCTGGAAGAGCTTTTGGCTTTCTGAGCTGGTGTTTGAAGTGGAGGGTTGACGTTGTATCCATATCATAAACCCTCCACAGAACAGGAAGGATGACTTCTCTATGCTGGTGCTGCTGAGATCTTTCTGTTTGTCCTTTTAGACCATTTAAAATCCTCAGGATCATTCAGGGATTGTTGTAAAGGGAAGGTGGAAAGATCCAATAGCTCTTTAAATGACATAAAGTCACCCCTTTGGCTTCTGGGGTGTTTCCTTCTCCTTTTCACCATCACCACGTGGGGTCCAATGTCCCCTCACGTGGCCAGGACTTGGATTCCTGTGTCCTTGGAGTTCTATCCCTGTCTGGAGTGTGACAAAGACACCACATTGTGACCACACTCCCCAGGTGAAGCTCCAGATATGCTCCACCAAATCAGGGTCTTAATCCTTGTGGATACAGAAGGGGGGGAAAAAAAATTCCAGCAGCATCAGCAGCTGAGTCCTGAGCAGGCCAAAAAATCTCCTGACTTTTCCATGGAAGCTGCTGNTTCTGCAATTTTAAAGCTTACTTTAAAATCAAATCCTATTACCCCTTAATACCTATTACGAGATTTTGCAACTCCTTTAGCTCAATGTCCCCTTGAGTTAAATCCCACAGCTCCTGTTGTGCTTTGGGCACCCCTACCCTCACAGCAGAAACCCAGAGCAGAATCCCACGGATACAAGGCCTGTCTCCTGCATGGAAAAGGAATCCTGATTCCTGCTTCCAGTGTGAGAAGAAAGGAATGACTGAAAAGGGACAGTCATGGATCACAGAATGGTTTGGGTTGGAAGTGAGAGCAGGTTTGCAAAAAGACGACAGCAGGGCAGACCTTTCACATTTCCCTTTCCAAAACACCTCCAGCAACGGGCAATAAACCCCCAAAAAGCAGATTTAGGATGGGACACACCAGCTGCTTGCCACCTGATGCAGGGGATGTTTTACCTGAAGGCAAATCCAGCTCCACACCGACCCAGGTTCCCTCCTGGAAGTCCGTGGGCCCGATGTACCTGACGGTGCCCGTTTTATTCGTGCCAACTGTGACATATTCCCCCTCCTTCAGCCACTCGGGGATTTCGTTGCCATCCTCAGAGTCAGAAATCACCTCCAGCTTCTCCTCCGCCGTCTCTGACCCGTTGTGGTTCAGTCCCCGGGCACTGCTCGTGCCCTTCTCTCCTTCCTGCTGCTCCTCTGTGCCCGGGGAACTCGTGGCATCTGCTCCCAGCATGCTTGTGAAGGATCTCAGCTCCGACGTCTTCACCTNATTCCTGTGTCCTTGGAGTTCTATCCCTGTCTGGAGTGTGACAAAGACACCACATTGTGACCACACTCCCCAGGTGAAGCTCCAGATATGCTCCACCAAATCAGGGTCTTAATCCTTGTGGATAAAGAAGGGGGGGAAAAAAAATTCCAGCAGCATCAGCAGCTGAGTCCTGAGCAGGCCAAAAAATCTCCTGACTTTTCCATGGAAGCTGCTGCGTACTGGGATGTGCAAACAGAACCTCCAGAAACTGGAGCAGCCTGACAGAGGGAAGGTGACCTTCCAAAACTGAAATGAATCTGTAAATATATATTTATTTTTTTTAAAATGAGGCACGAATCCAGGACTGAGGAACTCCTACAGCTTGCAGAGCTCCAGGTTTGCTTTCCAGGATGGAAAACTCCAGGGAGTTTTCTCGAACCAGCCCAGGGAAGATACAGATTCTGCTCCTGCAGAGGAAAAGGGGTTGGGAAGTCTGGATCAAATCCCAGCCATCACCTTCCTTTCCTCTTGTGCTGGAGATCCTATTCCCACACCAACAGCACAGGAACAGCAGCAGCCTCTCCAGGAACTGCACCCTGGCTTCCAAAAAAATCATGGAAAACCTAAATTCTGGGAATTCCACAGCTGTACAGGTAAGAGTCAGGCAGGGATGAAAAATGAGTGAAAGAAACCTTAAATTATTTGTATAACCTGGTGGTCAGTGGATGATTGTTTTCCACTGCTTTTCACATATATAGGGGTTATATATATATATATATATACANAGCAGGTTTGCAAAAAGACGACAGCAGGGCAGACCTTTCACATTTCCCTTTCCAAAACACCTCCAGCAATGGGCAATAAACCCCCAAAAAGCAGATTTAGGATGGGACACACCAGCTGCTTGCCACCTGATGCAGGGGATGTTTTACCTGAAGGCAAATCCAGCTCCACACCGACCCAGGTTCCCTCCTGGAAGTCCGTGGGCCCGATGTACCTGACGGTGCCCGTTTTATTCGTGCCAACTGTGACATATTCCCCCTCCTTCAGCCACTCGGGGATTTCGTTGCCATCCTCAGAGTCAGAAATCACCTCCAGCTTCTCCTCCGCCGTCTCTGACCCGTTGTGGTTCAGTCCCCGGGCACTGCTCGTGCCCTTCTCTCCTTCCTGCTGCTCCTCTGTGCCCGGGGAACTCGTGGCATCTGCTCCCAGCATGCTTGTGAAGGATCTCAGCTCCGACGTCTTCACCTTCTGGATTCTGAACGGGGAGGCTGCGGCGCTGGGCTGGTCGGGATGAGCTTGGGGAAACCCCAGTTCCGAAGCCCCAGAAACCATTTCCTTTTTCCTGGCTTGTGCTGCTGGCTCCACTGATGGTTTGGATATTGACTCCTTCGGAGTGGAGGTAGAGAGAGAGGGTTTTGCATCAGTGGCATCGCTCCCCTGCTCGCTGGGATGAGGAGAAGTGCAGGACTTGCCGTTCACTTCAGGGCTGTCCCTCGCTCTGGGGGGAGCACTTGCAAGGCTGCAGGTGGGGGGATTCTCCCTCTTTGTGCCCACAGAGCCCTCGGAAGCCCTGTCCGAGTGTCCCTGCACGTCAGAAGGGACCTGAGGCACTGCAGGAGCTGGGGAGTCACTCCCTGCAGGGGCTGGGCCTCCCGGCTGAGCCCCAGCATCGCTTCCCGCTGCCAGCGCCTCCGAGAGGGTGGCTGTGGAGACACTGTGGGAGAAATACCCACTGGAGGCTTCACTCAGGGGGCTTGGAGGTCCCTCCTGGCAGTCCTGGGCCTGGGTGTCCCCCGTGGGCTGCTGCAAAGGCACTTTGGGTGTCTTCTCCAGACTCTTGTCCGCCTCAGGCGACTGCGCCGCTGTTTCCAGCGGCCGCTTCGCTGCTTCCTCCTGGTTCATCTGAAACACAAAGGGACAGGGAATGTGGGGTTCTGTTACCCAACACCACCAAGCCTTTGAGCTCATCTAAATCCCTGCCTAGCTGGATTCCATCCCCAGGAGATGGAAGCTGATCCCAAGGCAGCCCTGCCAGCTCACTCCTCCCATCAATACGGGAAGTGTCAGCCGCGAGAATTACGCCCCCCAATATTTACTGAGGAATTATTTATATTACAGGAACGGCCATTTGCTGTTTGAACAGCAGGATTTATTTGGGAATGGGAAGATGAAATTCTTCCATAAGTCTCTCGCAGCTCTTTGGCTTCACTCTCTGGGTGGATAAATCAACCCCCCTGCACCTGAAGTGTCATTTCTGTCCCCGTCCCCAAATGCCATCCCCACCTCGGCGCCGCCAGCACCTCGCACTCGCAGAGGATGGAATTAACTGCACCTCACGAGATTAACAGCCCATTCCTGTGATGTATTTCTTGGCTGCAAAGTTTACTAAATCTGATAGATCAATATCTTTTGCCAGCACATGTACTCTAAAAGATTAGGATGTCTCTAAATCTCTTCGGGAAGGAGAGTGCTAATAGGAAGAGGGGGGGGCAAAAAAAAAAAAAGAAGAGGTTGGGGAAGGGCAGATTTGAACAAATCCTGTCTCAGGTGAACATTTTTGTTTGTTATTCACAATTTTGTGATTTCTCCCATCTAGTGGCTGAGTGTCTCAAACGACAGGATTTTCAGCTTATTCCCAAAATGCCTTTTCCATGGGAAGCTTAAGCAGCATTTGAAGGAAGAGGGATTTGACTGGATTACAGGAATTTCAGAACTAAAGGTTTGCTCTTGCTAAGTGAAATATAATAAAAAAAAGTCTTTTTTAAAAAATATTCCAGCAGATTAAAAACACATTGTTCACTTTCCTATGGCAAGGGTGGTGTCCATGTGGATCCAGGAGTTTTGCTCTTTCCCTGGATTTTCCCTTTGGGTAACACACAGTTTTTTAAGACAATCAAAGCCCAGTGGGAAGGAGCTGAAGTGCTGCTCAGGAGACTGAAGTTCTGCTGCAAAAGGGGGAGATCACAGGCTCTCTTTTCTCTCCAGCTTAGCCAGACTTTCCCCATGATATCACAGCAAAATGGGGAATTAAGCTCCACACGTAGAACAGCAAAGTCACAGCCTCGAAATTTTCCTTTTAAAGTAGCTAAATTTCAGCTAATTATCTGCTAATGCTTTCAAATATCAACGTGTAACCAGGAATAGGAGAAGGGATTTTAACCAGGACCTAAAACACCCAGCAGAATTTCTCTGTCTCAAAGACACAAGTGCAACAGGTGCTTTGGCCACCTCCAAATATAAAAATTCTAATATAAAAAATTCTATCCTGACCTCCTGGGAAGGGCTCACCTGTTTTATCCTTGCAGCACTGGCATCCAGACAGGCTGACTGAACCATGATCCGTGGGACAGCCTGGGGGGAGGAAAATGAAGAGAATCATTCAGTGAAAGGATTAAGCATTGTCAAACTGGTCAATGTTAAAGCTTGCATTCCAAATTTTGGGATCCTTTGTCACGAAAGGATGGAAAACTAAACCAGACTTTCTGTACTTCAAATGGAGTTTGTCAAGAAAAAGAGGGAGAGAAGCTTTTTTGCACAGGCAGAAGGAGCAGTTTTAAGCTAAAAGAAGATTTAGGTTGGATATTAGGATGAAATTCTTTGCTGTGAGGGTGGTGAGGCCCTGGCACAGGTTTCCCAGAGAAGCTGTGGCTGCCCCTGGATCCCTGGAAATGTTCAAAACCCACCTGAAAGTGGCACCTGAGGACATGGATTGGTCCTGACTGTGGGGGTGGTGCTGAGTTACTGCTGGACTCGATCTTTGAGGCCTTTTCCATCCCTAAAGATCTATGATTTCATCTCCTTTCTCCTTTTCCAGTTTCTAAATCCAGTTTGGATCTGAGCATTCTTGGCTTTAACTCAAAAAACAAGGCAGACTCCAGGCCTGTGCATCCCCTTTTCCAGGAGGGCATTCCTGGCTGGACACGCAGGCACTGACAATAAAACAGCCCTCACTTGCTCCATGTCCAGGTTTTTATGCTGAAATAATCCCTCTCCTGAGAGCAGAGCAGCACTTTGGGACATCTGATACAGATCTGAGGCTGGGCTGTCACACAGGAGGGGAGGGAACCACCAGAGCAGTGGAGAACCTGGGGAAAGGGAAGCATGAGGAGAAGCAGAGAGGAGGAAAAGGCAGGAAAATCTCCTTAGCACTGTTCAATAATGCACTGCAAGGTTCAGATTTTCAGGGGAGACACATCACACAATTTGGGAGCTCACATCACACAGTTTGTCTGCTTTTATTCTTTTTTTTTCTCCAAGGGTCTCAAGAATTCCTTCTGTACAAACACCCAGGCAGTGCTCAGCTCCCAGAAAAGTGATTCCCAGAACTCAGCAGTGTTTAAAGCACTGAAATCTCCCAGCTGATCCATTCTCTTGCATCCCTTCTAAGCCCAGCAAAGCAGGAATGTGACTGATCCCACCCTCTAGAGGAATAAAAATGGGAGAAAAGAACAGCTTTATTTATAAAAAGATTGCCAGGCATTAAAAACCAAGGTGGTTCAAGGTAGAAAATAAAAAGAAGATGGACAAAACCCCAACAGGGTCACCATGGACTCAAATAAATTTTTTGAAGATATTAAATGTCCAATTCAATACAGGAAGCAGGAGAGGAGGGGTTTTTGCTTGTTCCTAAACCTGCTAAATGAAAATTCACCACTGGAATGGGGTTCAGGGCAAACTGGCTCTGGTTTGGGTAAAAAAGTTGGAGCATTTTGAGATCCTCACTGGGACAGGACCTGGATCAGAATAAATCAATGAAGAAACCCTGAGAATTAAAGGTTTTATAAAATCTGTTCAGCCTTATTATCCAGAAATAAGCACTCAGAATTGGAATAAGAAAAAGTATTTAAAGTTATTTCTCAGTTCCTTTGATTCCCTCTTCTCCCCTTAAAACAAATAAACAGAGGAAAGTTTTTGCTTGGGTTTTTTCCATCTCTCCAAAACCTCCAGCCTGCAAATCCATAAAAACCCAAAAATCCAGTTGGTATCACACAGCAAAAGAAAGAAAACCATCAGGCTTTAACCACTTCTCATCAAGTTCTCCTCCTGGAAGGATGACACATCTCCAAAATACAGTAACTTAGGAAAACATGGAGAAAAAAAGCAATTTTGAGAGGTGGCACCTGCCCAGCTTTGGTGCTGCCAAGAAGCAGAGTGGCACCACACCAGAACTGGGGGATGAAATGCACTCAAAGCCCTTGGGGAGGGGGGAGACACTGAAAACAGAAGTGCTGGGGCAATCTGGGAGGACGTTGCTGTGTGAAAAATATTTGTGGATCCAGAATAATTCTATCATTAAATGTTTGTAGATGGTGATTGCTAAACTCAACATCTCCGTTTATCCACTGGTAAAACACGACCCTTCCATGGCGATGATTTCTGGCAGGATTTCTTCAACCAAGCTGACAAAACACGGAGTGAGGGAGAACATGGAAGTTTTTTCACTTTAAAGCATCTTTGATTGTCTTCTCCTGGGAGCAGCTGCTCTGTGCAGAGAGACTGTGGGGATTTAAAGAAGCTGGACACACCCCAGGGTGGGTGCAGCCACATCCCAGAAATCCCCCAGATGTGCTGGGATGATCCCAGAGTTTGGGCAGCAGGGGAGGGGGGATTCTGCCCCTCTCAGGTGAGACCCCACCTGCAGAGCTGCCCCAGCCCTGGGGCCAACATCAGGAGGACGTGGAGCTGCTGGAGAGAGTCCAGAGGAGGCCATGAAGATGCTCCAAGGGCTGGAGCCCCTCTGCTCTGGAGCCAGGCTGGGAGAGTTGGAGGTGTCACATGGAGAGGAGAAGGATCCAGGAGAGCTCAGAGCCCCTTGCAGAGCCTAAAGGGGCTCCAGGAGAGCTGGAGAGGGACTGGGGACGAGGGATGGAGGGACAGGACAAGGGGAAATGGCTTCAAATTGATTAAGTAGAGATTTGGGCGGGATATTGGAAAGAAATTCTTCCCTATGAGGGTGGTGAGACCCAGAGAAGCTGTGGCTGCCCCTGGATCCCTGGCAGTGTCCAAGGCCAGGTTGGACAGGGCTTGGAGCAGCCTGGGATAGTGGAAGGTGCCCCTGCCCATGGCTGGAGGTTGGGACTGGATGAACTTTAGGGTCCCTCCCAACCCAAACCATTCCATGGTGATTCCATGAATTTTTCATCTCTACGAGTGCCCTTTTGTGCTCACTGAGAGGTCACTTTGCACATTCTCTGAGGTGACCAAAGCAGGGCCCAACCTGCCCCAGAAAAGCATCCTGTGTCTCTCCCCAGCTCCACAGGCACCAGCATTAATCCTGAATGAACATTTTTTATGTTTCTCATCCCACACATTCCCCATGTGTATCATGGCCACTTCTCCAGAGAGCTCAGCAGAGCACATTTGGTGTTTCTGTGCCATTAAACCCTTTGTGAAAAGCCTCTGGCAGCGGTGACTGAGGGCTCCAGTGCAAAGCCCTGGACTTTGTGTCACTTGGATGAAAATCCCTCAGCATTAACACCCAAAATGCACAAAGTTCTGTGCCCTTCAAGAGAACAAATGGGGCCAGAGCAGCCAAGAATTGCCCTGGAATGGTTGATCCAATCCTAAAGGGATTATCCCAAATTCCCACTGCTTTTCTCTTTGCTTTCCCCTCCCCAGGCAGGAGCCCAAGGACCCTCCCACTGACACTGTGATGGTCCCATCACCATCTAACAGCAGCTACTGGCAACTTCTGCAGCAGGACAGAGATTTCAAGTCATTAATCAGAGATTTAAATCAGTTTGGAGCACTCAGGATAAAATGTTTGCACAAGGCAAGGCATGGAAATGCAGGGAGAATCCCAAATTCCCCAGTACACAGCCCAAAATAAAACAATATAATTTTGAAAGGAACTCCCCTCTAACAATCCTCCTCTTGAAAATGATTTTAAAATTGAGGGCAAAGTCATTAATCACTCAAATATAAAATCTCCTGCCTTCCCTGAGGAGCTCTGAAATCCAGTGCAATTTATTGGAGTTTTTTTGGTGTTTGCTCATTTTCTTCTCTATATACACTCTGTATTTAAATATTAACCCAAACAACCCCCTCTTATTGCACCTTCCCTATGTGGAACACTTCAGCCTGTAATAAAACTTAAGAATTCTCCATTTCTTGTACAATTTATACAAAATCAACCACACCATTTCCATATGCAGCTAAATCTCTTCATTTCTAGGTCCTGGCAGATTAAAAGAGTAATTCCTACCCATTTTTGAGTGACTTTATACAGAAATCTGAGTGGTTTGAAAACTTCCAAAGCCAGTTTTCCACACTCATTCTCATCAAAAGCTGTTTTTATTTGAGGATGTCAGGGAAAACTGAGCTCAGAAGGGAATCAAAACACCAACAACTGAGTCACATGAGCTCAAAAAATCCCAAATGATTTTTTTTTTTACTTGAACTTCTGAAAAAAAAAAAAGCCTTCGAGATGTTAAAGAAGGATCTCTGAGGCCACATTATTTCCATTTGATTAAGGAATGTCAGCTCTAGCAATTATAATGTGCACCAGGCCCATCCATGGAACTGTTCTTTTTTAATGGGCTGCCAGAAAAGGGGTTTTGTCTATTTGGAAAGCTTTTCATGAACTGCATTTCATTGGTTTTTAGGATTAATTTCTATGTCTGCATCAAAAGGTGGAGGGGAAAGAAGTGACAGCTGCCCTCTCCATGTGGCTACACCATAAATGAAAAAAGAATTTTATGGAAATTCAAGGAGTTTATAATTTTTTTTTAAATAAACCTGTGACTCAAGATCTCTTAAGGTGACAAGAAGCCATCTGAGCACCCAACAAGATTCTTGGAAGGGAAGGTGACCAAAATCCACTCACCAAATTTGTGACAGGAATTCCCTTCTGCCACAGCAATGCCCAAAAAAAGCCAGAAACTGGAACTGAATCTGTCCATTTTCAATGTCAGCACCCAGGGAAATGTGTGAGAGCCAAGGGGTCAGGAGGGGAAAAGAACAGGAATTGTGCTTGCTGCACACTGGGAAAGCCTCAGCACGGGGATAAAAAGGAGGAGTTTCAATTCCTACAGAATATAATTGATAAAAACTCTGCTTCTCCATCCACCTGCATGATTTACACAAGGATTTGAAGCTTCTCCCCATCACCAGTGAGGCTCCAAAATCCTGCACTCTGTGACTCTCAGCTTGATCAAGAACAGGCTGAGAAAATAAAACGCAATTCCAGCCGTCGAGAAGGGCTTAAATTGCTGGCTTTTTTTTTTAATTTTTAATTTATTTACAGGCCACTGGCAATTAATTTCAAGGCACCAGATAAAAGGGGGGGAAAAATAGGCATTTTCTAACTTTAAAGTATATAAACAGCTCCATCAGAAGCCCCATCTCTGAGGTACACAAACAGCTCCATCGGAAGCCGCTCGGCGAGTTACATAAAGAATCCCATTATGCCAAATTAATTCAATCTAACTAATTAGAGAGCAGGAAGTTCTTTCAATTATTTTATGTGCTGTCTGAGAAACACACTTGAATACGAGAGCAGATTTCATTAATTGCCGTTCATTATTCCCCAGATTAGTTACTAAACTTGCAGCAGAAGGTCAAAGACAGCAATTTTTGTTCGCTGCCACCACCTTGACTGGGATGTCTCTGCTTTATCTTCCTTTTTTTTGTTTTTTTTTTGAAGCTCAAGCAACCATTCCAAACAAGGGGAGATCTCTTTGTGAAGGCTCGCTTTGTGTGGGCTCGCTTGTTTTAATGTTGGTGCTGCTCTAAGCAATGGGCAGGACTGAAATTAAAAACAAAAGTGCTAAAATAATTTAGAAATTTTGTAGTTTTTATAATGATTAATCAGAACTGATCTCCTTTTTTATTGGAGCAGAGATTTGGTACCAAAACCCACATGAAATGGTCCTGGTGAACTCAAATTCAACTCCAAACCTGGAAAAAGGTTCAGTCTGGGAAATGATGCTCAAAAAGCACTAAAATCAACTCAGCCCTGCTGACAGGGAGCACCAAAACTCCTCTGATGCTTCTCCAGCCCCCAACCCTGGGAATTTAACTGGAACTCACTGGAAATTGGCTGGGTCAGGCAGATGGTTCAAGGTGGTTCAGCAGGACTTTTCCAGAACAGGTTTGAATGAGATCAGGGATTTAAATCCTCTCCAATAATGCAGCACTAGAGCTTGGGCATTCTCTTTCACCTCAAACCAGAGAGGTGCATTTGTAACACAACTGATTTGTTCCATTCTAATAATTCCGATATTTTATTATTATATTACATAGATCCAGTGCTCATGGAAGCCCTGGGTTGCTCTCCAGTGCAGCCAAGCATTAAAGCATCAACACACTCCCCTAATTTTTTAAAAAAACAAACCATTAATAGCATTTCCCCTCCTATAAATAATCCTGGAGATCATGACCTGGGGTTGACTTTCCATAGCAATCCATAAAATAAACCAAAACCTCATTAAAGAGATGTCTCTGCAGTTGAAAAGTTGATTTCTAGACAAATCATCTTGAGCAGGAAAGGAGTGGGAACAGGTGGGTGCAGACTAGAGGCAGGAAATGAAGCCTCGTTCCTCCTCTCAGCTCTCACTGATTCTCTGAGGATTCAAGAAGGTGTGAAAGGCTCTCACTGCAATTGTAAGAGCCCCAATTTGCATCTTTCCATACCCAAATACCTCTAAAGAAAGCCCCCACCTTCATTTCAATTCTCTGTGGTTCACAGATGAGGGAATTTGTACAATTCCAGCCTCAACGTCAAGGAAAAAGCAACATGAAAATGTAAAATGAGTCCCCAGTCAAGCTCAAAATATTTCAAATCTGCCTCATTCTTATTTGTGCTGGATGTGTCAGAAATTACTTTTAAAAATATTTAAGCCTTAGATTTATTTCTGCTCTATTTATTTAATATTTTACTGTGAATGCCAAAACAATTTCCTGTAGTCCTGGGGTGTTTCTGTAAAAGCAAATTTCGTTGTAGCAAACAAGAGAACAAAATACCTGGATCCATCCATTTAAAAAAAAAAAAAAAAAAAAGGTGTTCAGAGATTTTAGGGTTGGTTTTGAGGAAGATATTCTATAAAATGTTTGCCTGCATGGCAAGAGGTGAGGAAAAGACTGAGTTGATGAGTTTCCAGAACTCCAGGTAAGAAAGGATGAGAGCAGAGCCAGCATGGACAGAACGGATTCCCAAAAACTCTAACATGAAATCTGCTTCCAGATTTATCTTCACAGCAAAATTTATTTTTTACAGAAATATTCCTTGATAATAAAAAAATAAACTACAGCCTCCCAACTAAAGCAGCTTTTATGATTTATAATGGGATTCTCTGTTTCCTCTGGTGTTTTTTAGAAAGACAGAAGCTTTTTTTTAGAAAAACAGAAGCTTCTTCAGCTTGACCATGCATCAACTTCTGCTCAGAGCACAGAAGCCACATCTGGGGCAGCTGGGAGCTTTGCAGCACAACAAAAGAAAAAAGAGGAAATCAAATGTTTTCCTGACACGTGGAATAGATGAGAATGAAGAAAAACAACTGCCCCAAGCACAAAATAAAAGGTGGTAAAAGGTGACATGAGCTGGAGGAGGGGTGGGAGAGGACGGGATGTGAAATAAGGAATTAAAAACAGAATTTACATTTTCCTCCTGGCAACACACAAACAACACTGAGTGCCCTCCATAAATTTCCCCACTGTGAGGGGGAGGCCCAGAAATCACTCCTGGCACTGGGAGAAAGCCAAATGGGCTGAGGGAGTGTCAGGAAGGTCCAGGATGGAAGTGGACAGGGTGGAGGGGAAATGGATCAGGAGGTTTTGCTGTGCCTAAAAGCTTGGTTTGCCCTGAAACAGCTTTTCCACAAGAGCACAGTGCTAGCAGCACTCAGCAAATATTGAATTGTGGGGGTGATTTGATGCTTTACCTGCTGGGCAAGGGGGGAGCTGTGCCTGCCCTTTTTCTCATCTCGGACAGGGAACAGGGACTTGAGCAGCTTGGGCATCTGAGGCACGAAGGACTTGACAGGGTTCAGGTAGGAAGCAGCCAGGCTACCAATACCTGTTGGGGAAAAAAAATATATTAAAATATAAAAACGATAATTATTTGGAGAAAAAGGAAAAAAAACAAACCGAAGCTGACCCAAAATCCTCTATAAAAAATGTAAAAACCTGTTCTTTTGAGTGTAAGATGACAAAGAATTAGCCAAGGGAAAGAACTCTGTGAGAGCAGCTCAGCTTTTTGGGACACTCAGGAGCTGCAGGGACTTCATCCCACTCTGAGGAAGTTCTCTGAGCTGAAGGAGAGCCCTGACCNCAGAGTGGTTTTGCTGCCCAGAGCCTGGCAGGGAGGTACGAGATGGGCTAATGCCTCTACTGGAGCTTGTGGCACCTTGGGACACATCTTGCTGACTCTCCCATCGACCCTAGAGGAGACAAAAAGTTGGTTTTTTCCAAGAGAAGGAGCAGAGCAATCCTGACCCAGCCTGCAGAGCCCCTCTGCCAAGCTCAGAGTGCCAGAGCTGAGCAAAGACCCTGCCCCAGAGGTGCTTTGAGTTGGCAGCCCCAGCCCTGCAAAGATGAGCCCCTTCAGCAAAAAAGGCACAGAAAATGTTTCTTTCCAGACCTCAAAGCTCTCATATTTCACTCAGTTGTGCTGCTGGGTTTTGGAAGCCGAGGATGTGACAACCAGGGGAAAATAATATGGTGTTGTCTGCCCCAAAATTCCTGAATACTTTGTGTATCTACTCAGGAGGAGTGGAAGCAACGCCAGGAAAAAGGGTGAGACAGAGCTCTGAACAGGACAAGAAACACAGGACCTAAAGGTTGGGTGTTTGTGCCTGGAGTCAGAGAAAGGAGGAGCTGAGCAGATCAAGAGGAAGCAACTGTGGCATTGCAAGTTTTTTTGGAAAAGAGAAAAGCTGGAATATCCAAGCAGGAGCCACAAAGAAAAAAAAAAAGAA